>JAOEHY010000541.1:5306-53069 GCA_025447955.1 Psilopsiagon aurifrons | reverse complement strand
CCTTGACACGCTTGTGAGGTGGGCTGATGCCAACCTGATGAAGTTTAACCATGACAAGTGCAAGGTCCTACACCTGGCTCAGAGCAATCCCAGGCAGAGCTCCAGGTTGGGCAGAGAAGAGGTTCAGAGCAGCCCTGAGGAGAAGGACTTGGGGGTGTTGGTCAATGAGAAAATGATCATAAGCTGGCTTCAGTTTGTGCTCTCAGCCCAGAAAGCCAACCGTATCCTGGGCTTCATCAAAAGGAGCATGGCCCGCAGGTCGAAGGAGGTGATCCTGTCCCTCTACTCTGCTCTCGTGAGACCTTACTTGGGGTACTGTGCAGTTTTCTGGTGTCCTCAGCATAAGAAAGACATGGAACTGTTGGAAGAAGTCCAAAGGAGGGCCACGAGAATGATCAGGGGACTGGAGCATCTCCCATATGAAGAAAGGATGAGAAAGTTGGGGCTGTTCAGCCTGGAGAGGAGAAGGCTGTGTGGCGACCTCAGAGCAGCCTTCCAATACCTAAAGGGGGCCTATAGGGATGCTGGGGAGGGACTCTTCATTAGGGACTGTAGTGATAAGGCAAGTGGTAACGGGTTCAAACTTAAACAGGGGAAGTTTAGATTAGATATAAGGAGGAAGTTCTTTAGTGTAAGGGTGGTGAGGCACTGGAATGGGTTGCCAGAGAAGTTGTGAATGCTCCATCGCTGGCAGCATTCAAGACTAGGCCAGGTTGGACAGAGCCTTAGGTGGCATGGTTTAGTGGGAGGTGTCCCTGCCCTTGGCAGGGGGGTTGGAACTAGATGATCTTAAGGTCCTTTCCAGCCCTAACTATTCTATGATTCTATAAGCAGAGGACAAAGTTTCAAGTCAAGTAAGCAGGTAACATCTATTAGTATCATTGCTATATTGAAATTGCTTTTTGACATTAAGTTTTAATGTACTAGGATTCTCTTTGAGAACATTTCCTTTTTTGTTTAAGAGAAATTATCAAAAAATTAATTATTTACTTTTAAAAACATTTAAAATTTATATTTAAAACTGTTTAAAAAATAAAATGTATTGAGCTTAATGAATGAAACAAGTTGCTGTGGTCTTTGGTACACTCTCAAATGGATGGCCAAAGATTTTTAATGTCTTATCAGTTAAATGCTTTAGTGAAGTCTACTACAATGGATAGAATATTAAATATCACTGACTGAGTGGTTGGAGCAATAACTAAAATTATTCAATAATTTCAGTAGGTAAATACAGCACTTGTTTTGAGACTTTATTCATTTCACTGTCAAACAAAATGACTAAACATGACTGCCTCTGTCTTGACAGATTCATAATGCATGTTATGAGAGACACAGATACTGTCCTCAATATTTTTATTTTTAATTGTAATTGATTTCTAAAGATATGTATGAGTAAAGAGATTTTGGGGACAACTCTGGTGATAAGTACACAAACACACATACACACACACTGCAACCCTTCATATCAACAGTATTAATAAAATGTTAACAAAAATGTATGGAGAAATTATGAGACTTTTAACAAACCATTTGTGAGTAATGGTTCGGGTTTTTTTTATTATATTGCATATATAATAATGTGTACTGCATTCAGATTAAGCATGTTTAATATCACAACTCTTCTTCTACCATACCTTTCTTCCTAAGTATGTGATATGAACCATGACATTACAATCTTAAAGCTGTAACAAGAATGAGTTATGTTTGTACTATTTCCCATTCTCATTATATTCTTTGTCACACAATGAATTAATGTTGTGCCATTCTCTTTTCTCATTACAATCTTTTCCTTATGAATGGGGCATCAGAATTTTAATGTCTTTTGTAATCTCTGAGTTATAGGAGTGTGTTACACTACTATGACCTTGTTAATATTTTGCATGGTGATTGGCTGGCTGCACACTTCTGTTCATGAGGTTTCACTGAGCAGCCAACCAAGTGGTTTTGGCAGTGGCTGATCCAAAGTGTTCCACTAACCTGAAGTAAAGCCCTGAGCATGTTACTGCTCCTCCCAAAGATGGCCAAACACAAGAAAGAGTTCATTCCCTTCCCAGGCAAAATCAGATGGCAATATTTCAGGTTCCACGAATTCTGAATCACTTGCATGATTGATAATATGCAAGTGGATGAACTTTTTGCAAGTACTTTTGTTCTTCCCTTGCTTGTATTTTTTCTAAGTTTTAAAAACTGTTGTGTATTGCTCCATATAAAGAAAAAAAACCCAATAATAACAATAAAGAGTCCTAAATTTCTGTCGCTCTTAAATTGAAAAAAGTTGGAAGTTAGTTAGGACTGTAACTACTTGCTGGATCTAATGCACTAAGTGTATGACTGACAGATTAGAAAACTTAATAAATGAGTATTTTCCACTGTTGAAACCCAGAAATAAGGTAAATCTACTTTCAATTCTCTGTTCTTATAGGTAAAATTCTGAACATTTTCTGTTATGTATTTAAAAGCCTTCTTGTCTTTTTAGAGTATCTCGATACAGCTTTTTATAATTAGTTTTTTAAAAAAAAGGTTATATTTAAATAATAACATAGTCTGATAAAAGTTAGAACATGTTGCAGAAACCTGGAAAACAGAACATAAATTTTAAAAAGGATTCATGTTTATCAAATGTGCTTTTCATGTTAGTTGATTCTTGAAAGCATTTCCAGTTTACGCAGTGTAAATTATAGATATGATACTGAATAAATATGGATTTTCTTTCTTATTTTTCATTTTATCATGTAGCAAATTTCTGTTCTTAGGTGTAGGGAGGTGTTATTAAAAATTGTTTGTGCAAAAGGTTCTAAATCAGGAAAATCTGAACATTGGCATGTTGAATATGATGACAAGTAAACTGGCGTATGTCAGTTAGTACCATGTTCAAATAATGCCAATAACTTAGTCTTTTGGGGAGAGCATAATTTTCCACTTAATAGAAAAGCAACTATAAACAACAAACAGTGTTTTATATAGGTAATGCTGAAACCCATAACTAATAAATTGCAATCCACTCATAATTCTAAGATATGTAAGTAGGTTCCTTTAGTTAGGAAACTGTAATTAAAAATTGTGCAAGCCACTTTGACCTCATGGAGACTGCAGGAACAAAAGCACTCGCTGGAGCCTAGGAACTTTAAGTCTCTGCAGAGAGTATATGGCACAAATAATTTTTTGCCTGTTGTCCAGTTTTATTTTCTGCCCTGGGGTGGTCGTTGAGTGGTGTAAGAAACAGGGCTCAGCAGTGGTTCATACATTCAGCCTCTTTATTTAACTGGTTTGGGTTTTTTCTTTAAATCATCACTGTGTATTCTCAGCATCTCACAAATTTTAAATTAATTTATCCTTATAATGTTCCCAGTAAGATAAAGAAATATATGTTAGATGATTAACTGAATATAGATAAAATTATTTGCCTGACTTGGCCTAGTAGCAGTATAATTAATATTGTCACTTTACGCAGTCAGGTGGGTGAAGGAAAACTCAGGGTCTGGAATCTAATCACTGACCAGTTTGGAGCATGGGGAGTAGCGGGCAGGGTTACTTTTGCAATTTCTGAAGGATTTGAGGAAAATCACTCTGTTATCAAAATTAAGAATATGAGGCAGAGAACGCATAAAAGAGTTTCTGTAGTGGAAAAGTCAAATAGGTCCAGATCCAAACTGTGAACAGTCTAAGCAGGCATACATTTTGGAAAATCATTGGGCTTTATCTCCTCTGCATAAGCCTTTAAGAATAAGCCATAAATGGATAAGAACTTCTCTCCCATGGCTGCATCAGCATGTTCTTTCAGGAAGTTGCATCCAGGAAAGCAAACCTACCACTTACAGTTGCCTTTTCTGGGAAGAAATAGGAGATTTTATGCTGTGACACAAGATCACAAAACAATATTACGGATTTATTAATTTCTGTGAGAGTCAAAAGTCAATGGCCTTCATTAATTAACTCATTTGTTCCTAAATAAATATCTCTAAATTTTCAAAACTTTTTTTCTTTTGTTTGCTTCTTTTCACTTATTCAACACCTACTTACACTCTGGTCCTTTGCATTTAAATTAAATGCTCCTGTCAGCATTTAAGTACTAACAAACTCAACTGCGTAACGAAGTCAAGTGAGGAATATGTGTAGAGTTTTAAATTTGTCTTTGGAGACGTGACTTAATTTGATTTGAGTGATATAGTTAGGCTAAATGAAGTTCACAAAACACAAATTCTGTCCCAGAACAGTGATATCACAAGTTATGTGAGGATGAAAGTTCATGTATTTGGAACTTTGAAGCAGTCATTTTACAGGTTAAGCTCATAATTCTGAGGTTTGTTTCTATTGGGTTAAATATAATAAGGTAGATGTTTTGTAATATTATCTACAAGTTAAAACATGACTTCAGTTTCAAAAAATTTCTGGAGACTAGGTCTGAGACTACTTTTCTTTAAAGGGAAAGCTGGGATGTTGAGTGGTTTTATTCATTAACATGGATAAGAGTAATGTAACATGCAACAGGTCAAAACCATGTGAAAGCAATGGCTAATATTGAAGCCAAGCACTGAAATGCCAAAACAAAGGCTATTCTTTGCATTCTAAAGTCTGTCCATTTCCATAAGGATTTTTATTTAAATGGTTGATGGCCTTTCTTTTTCCCTACATCATTTTCATCTGACAGCTTCTGGCTCTTCTGAACTGGAACAGAAAAAATGACTCTGAATTTGTAAGGTAGGGGGTGAAACAATGGTATGCATAAATGGGAATTTGTTGCCAGATGTCATAAGATCACACTGTCTGAAAGAAAAAACCTAATCCAGAGTACATGATGTGACCACAAATAAGTTTGTTTGCATTCAGAAATCAAATTTCTCATTTGTTTGAAGGATTTGTGCTAATGTATACTTGTCATTACACTTGTCACTGCAACTTAAGCTCCTGTGAAATATGTTTTCTCTAAAAAACAGGTGAAGGACAGCAAACAATTATCAGTAGGTTTGCTATTCATGCAATAAAAATGAATGTCTACTTAGTTTAGAAAGTTCTAGATTAAGTCCAGCATGATTCAAGATTTAATTGACGTGTCTGCTGGTAAAGCACAGGTCTTCTCTGCTTTGGCTGTTCATCTCAGACTGAGCCAATTTTGTGGCAGCAGAAGGCTCTGAAAGTCTTTTCAAATCTTGCAAACAAACTGTAAATTTTGAAAGAGTGCAAAATTGCAGACGTTTCTTTCCTATTTTCTTGTCTGCTTCAGACAAGATTTTTTTAAAGTTCACTCTTGTTCTGAAAGCATATAAAATACACATTTATATAGGATATATGAATTACACATGTGCATATATAGATAATTCAATGTCCTTGAGGAACATCAAGTCTTTTAGGCTTTCTACCTGGTAACGACTTCCTTTAACTGGAAGTTCTCTCATTTCTGAAGTTATGAAAATATTCTGCATCAAGTTTCTCTACAGTGATCATTTATCCAATATTCCTGAAAGTGAAAATTCTCACAAAAGTAATGACCAATATGTGGTCGTCTCTTGTTGGAAGTACACTAACACTGCACTTCCCAGCAGTTTAGGGTGTAAAGCAAAACAATAGATCTTATTCAGTTAAAATTGTGAGGGGAATTTAGATAAGCAGAAGGTAATTATCTAGGTTAGAATTTGGCTGTAACACCAGAGCTGACACCTCCTATCAAGAGGTACGTAATCACACTGCGTGATTTTCTGCAAGAAACACTGTACAGAACAGTGCTAATTTTCAATGCTCTTGTGAACAGTGTTTCACAATGTATGTTATTCAAGACTCCCTGAAAATTCTCTGTAACTGCTTTTAAGACATTTCCCCTAGTGCAGAGATTTTTTTTTTTCTAAGAACGTATTCTGAAAAGCACTGACAGCCTCTTCAGCAGAAGAGTCAGGATTGTCAGCCACTGATGCAAAAACCTGAATCTGCTTTGACACCCTAGAATCAGCTTCTGGCAATGTTATGTCTTTCTTTTAGATGTTTGGATAAGTCACACAGCTCAGAAGCTGCATCATACATTATGCCTAAGTTATAAACAAATGCTGCTGAGGTAAGGATATTTCTCAGTCCGATGTACTGAATCTCTAGATGTCACTTAGCTGCATCAGCGAAATATTTGCTCAAGGCTTGGTTCTGTGTTCCAAGCAGCTTACATATATCTTCCATGAGACCCAACTAAGCAGATGTATTATTGCTCACTCCTTTCTTAAGCAGCAGCACAGTGTTTGAAGCTGATCTAGAGGAGATCCTTTATAAAAGAGAAAGAGAAGAATTTGTGCCAGGGATTGGTGTTGTTCTGCCTCTAACCTCAGTAAGGCTTATGTTTATGACAAATGAGAACTTTCTTTCCCTATGGCTGTCCTTGCCTGACACCTGATCACTGTGGATTCCTCCCTTCATGTGGTTTGTGGTTGCTGGCAGCTCACCTGCACTGAAATGAAAGATCCATGTAGACGTAGTGGTACTGTTGAAATATTCATGAGCTTTGTGACAGGCTTACTTCTCTTTCTAATGACTGTTTAACTTTGGTTTGCTCATTTGGAGCACCAACCATATGGTGTGTCTGTTCTCTTCAGTTTTGCAAGGCCTAAAGCTTCAATGTGTGCTCCTAGTCAGGAACAGAGGTTTGGTGGAAGTACTGCTGGAATAGTCCTGCAACAAAACCACTCTGAAGGAGGATTGCCAGGGCAACAAACAGTATTGGAAAGATACAAGAAATCTTATCTTTCTTCTGGTTTCAGGGGCCTTTTCACCGCCTTGAAAAGTGTGTGTATGTAAACAAATATGAGGCACAAAACTACCTTCCCTGCTGAGAGATCAAAATTTTCGTTTTTATTTTTTTAATAGCATGGTGTTTATTCCCTTTAAATTTGAGTATTGAAAAGTATTTTTTCATGTTTGGTGAAGTGGGCATCACTGGGAGATGATTCATTTCACACTGCATGTGTGGCATCTGCAGTGAATTCAGTTTTGAATGGATTTTTTCCATTCACTATAAAAGGATACTCAGACTAATATAGTTATATAGGCTGTAACTCCCAATTGATTAGTTATGCACAAGGAAAAGCACCTATGGACATCTGAATTACTATTTTCATTTTTTAAAAAATTTATAGTCCTACCCACATATATATATATATATGAGTAACAGCTTTAGGATGTCTTTATATCAAGATGCTGGAACATGTGTCTCCCACTTGGGTAAATTCCACTACTTGTGCCTTTATCAAATCCTTCACAACTGACACTTAACAGCTACCAAACACTAAACTCCTTAGGATCTGTGGCCCCACATGCTGCCTAAACCCGTCATTTATCCTAGTCTGCATCATGCTGCAACCACAAATGACACACAACACACTAACTACGATGCATTGCTAATAAAATAAAGCAAAACATTTTTCCCTATATTTCTATTTCGTACTTTAGTTCACCCAGAGTGTTGCTTTGTGACTTCTTCTGGATTTAATATTTCCACCTTCGCCAGAGCCTTGCTTCTAGGAGACAGGCAGGGAAGGTTTGAAATGAGGAAAAGAATGAGAACTCCAAAGGTGAATTAATGAATGCTGATGTTCATCTGGCACAAAACACCACAACTGTCTACCTTTTCTTAAAACCCTTCTCAAATAACAGAGAGTTGATTTTCAACATATGAAGGAACATGTTTATTTCTTGCTATATATGGTAAGATTTGCCGAGTATCAGATTTTAGGGAAAATTGTAAGAATAAAAATTGCTTCTCCTCAATTCAGCTACCTGCATGGGAGGCAACTAAAGTCAGCATCCATTCTCTTTCAAGTGTAATGGAAAGAGCTGTAGATGACTGGAGCAAATCTCCTCAGGAGCTGATTTATTCCGCCTAGATAAGAAACTTGTAAGGATTATATCATAGATTGAAGTGCCATTCTCCCTGAGTTAACAACAAAGGACATTAAGACAGTTCAGTTAGGCTAAACATTAAACTTTTTGATGAAATAAAGTTAGATGGCATGAATGTCAACCCCACCTGTATCTGTTGTTTGGTTTCATTTGAGAGAGAGTGGTTCAGAGGCTTACAAGACTGTTGAAGAATGTGGGAAAATCAAAGGAAGCCAAACCAGGCAATGGCATGATAATGACCAAAAAGCATTGAGGTAGTGAGTCAAGTAATAAAAGATGATAGATCCAAAAAAGGGAAACTAAGATATAGAACATTTTAAACTTGGTAATGCCAATGGGTATTTTGTCATTAAGACAATCTTGTGAGACAATAGAAGCACCGCAAATAATTTAAAGACAAATACAGAAAGAAAAAAGAGACATCCAACACTTTTGATGACTTTTCAGAAAATAAAAAATTACTCCGGGTTTGGACAGGAAAGGGTAACACCATTCACCTACCGATACCCAGCTAATGTTACAAAAAAACCCAGAAGTTTCCTAAATAATTCCGGAGAATTTCCAGAGCAACTCAGACACACATGACTGTGCTTTGTTTACTATAGCCAGAACAAGCTCATGAGTTTTAGGAAAGAACTGAAAATAAACCAAAACTAGTTATGGCAAACTTTCTTTCTTGTATTAGGAGAGGGTAAGAAAATGGGGACAACAGCCCTGAAGGCTATGAATAGTTGACAACAACTTTATGGATGATTAAGTGACTGCTTGCTTTATTTGGGCTCCAATTTAAGTAAATAAGAATAATAAAAGAAACTGGTTCAAATTTTGGGATTCTAAGAATGATCTTTTACTTGGTTTGGTTTGCTTTTCTTGGTTTGATTGTAGGAAGAAACTGGGATGGTAGTCCTAAAATTAGAGCTGAGATTTGCAAGGAGTCATTCTGCTTCTGCTGTAAGACTCTCACAGAAGAAAGTGTGGAGGAAAATGGAATTACATTGAAATATGTAAAGTATCAATAAAGTGAAGTGTTTGTAAGTATATGTACAAAACAGACAAGACAAACTAAAGGCATTTATCAATTCTGAACTGGTGGGCACAGCTGAAACAGGCTGGAATGATTCTTGTAAGTGAAACAAAATTGAATGTGCCCCCTCAAGTAGAGAGGTGAGAAGATATAGAGAATAATGTCATATGTCAAAACACAGTGCCAGATGGGAAGACTGCTGACAGCAACATTTTTTTGCATAAAGTTATTAGAGCAAACAAATACATAAAAAGATATAATGTTAATGTACTTCCACTGCAGACCACCACACAGGAGGAAATAAAGAACTTAAAGCTGCTAGCTTAGCTCTTGAGAGACAGATAGTCCATAATGCTCAAAAGAACACAGAAAAGGAGATGTGAAAACAAATACAATAAGTTTATACAAGTCAGAGAATTTCAAAGGTGGTACAAGGGGTTATAAAGTATGTTGAGATGAGACACGCTATAGAGAAAGTAGAGGGATACTTATGGGGAAGATACTGGCATCCTAACAGCCTCCTGTACACATTCATTATTAGATTACAGTATAGCATTCATGAAATACTGTAATCAAATGGGATTAAATATTTATGCAGCAAGATATTTCTTTTAGTACTGATACTAGGAGTGGAGGCAGGCTGCTGAAGTTTATAAATTCCAAACGTTATTAGGGTACAAGCACTCCATGTGCCAATATTTTTATGTATGAGCACCAAGTGCAGCCCTAAATACTGAGCATAATGTCTCTTTTCTGGGATCCTGAGTGCTCTTGGATCCCCACACTCAAAATATCTCTATGTGAAAATGAGCTGAATTGTATATTGATATTTATTCAGTGTGAATAGGGTTATAAAACATGCTGCTGTTATTTCCACTTTCCCCAGATGAGATCACTGTTGGCTGCCAGAGCATCAATGCCGCTCCAGCTTAAAGTGAGGCAGGTGAACTTAAAACCTGGACCAGACATGCAGAAGCCATCACACAACCACACAGCAGGCTCAGCTAGCATATGGCCACCAAAAGCACAGCTATGCAACTGAGACTTTGCCTCCCTGCACAAAATACTTCTCTGAAAGAAACAAAAACCTCTTGGTTGGCACAATTCCCACCTGAGAGGAAGCAGCTACCAGCTGTGAGAGGCAAATCCAGAGCCTGCTGCCCTCCTGCAAGACATGTGCCTGCCTGTATCCTAATCTGGAAACAACAGTGATGGGTTGTTCGAGGTCACACATGCAGAGTAGTCACAGAGAACTATTGTGGTGCTATGGAAATAGTCCAAAGGAAAGAAAAGAGAACAGTAGATTAAATGCGTGCAAATTTTGGTTTCCTATACAAAAAAATCATAGAAAATATTTTCAGACAGGACCATTATTATATGAATTATGAGCTGTGTGAAAATTATGTATGTGGCAGCTAATTTATGTCAATTTTTCCTGATATGGGGAAATACCTTACAGAATATTGGTGGGCTTTAGGTTCAGTCTTCTATCTAACCTTTACATTAATAATTTGGAAGACACAATAAATTCATCGAGAGGATTAATGACAAGGACAGAAGAGCAAGAAAAGGCATTGAGAGAGATTTGGGTAGAAAACAGCAGAGTCAGTTACATGCTGAGCTGGTGTGAATTAACAGAAGCAAAATAATCTGAGATACCAATGCCATATGGAAGACAGAAACTGAATGGATTTTATGTGGGGTGAAGAAGCACACTGAATGTGAAACTGAGCTGTGATGTGTTGCGACAGCCAAAAAGTGCCATCCACTTTGGTATGAAACATCTCACCAGAGAGTATAAAGATAGTACTCCTTTTCACTAGGACTGTGGCATGATCCCATCCACAGTCCTGCATTCCTTCCTGGGTATCTTATTATCAGAATTACAGTCTGGAAAGAGCCAAAGTAATTAGGAAACAAGAAATTGTTGACACTGGGTGGCGGGGGGTGGAAATTAGTAAGCTAAATGTGGAGACTTAGGTTGCAGTATTTAAAGGAAGAACATAACACATTAAAAATGTTCTGAAATTGCCAGGGGTGAAAAAGAATTGGCTGACACAAATCCTGGTGTGACTGAGCTAAGGCTGCAGAATAAAAGAAAGAAAAAAAAAAAAAAAATTAGATAAATACGGGCAAAATAACCAGGTATATTTCCTCCCAGTTGTCTCTATTGGGCTATCTTCCATGGAAAGCTTTTTCACTTGGGAGATTAAAAAGTGGACTGGGCAGAATTCTGTGAGATCTATTGTTTTATATAGCTTTACAAGTGGTTTCTGTCACTAGTATCGGCCAAATATATCAAGACTGCATACAGTTCCTGATGCTATTAGAAGCAGGTATTCAAGCACAGAATGAGTCTCTGTGATTCTTTGGTGGTGTTCATCAGTGAGGTGCCCTTGCATTTGCCATTACCTAGAGATCTTTGATCTTTTCAATGACATGTAATTGGCTGTAGGGATCAGCAAACTCAACATTTCTGACTGACTTGTATTTAATGTGAGATTTCTAGCTGAGAGAGTAAGACCATGTTTGAATATCTGCTGTTTCCAACTCACTAGACTTATTTGCAATTTATACCCTATGTTTGGTTAAGAATGTTCTCAGGCACTATTCTAAAATGTTATTAATCCTTTTCATTACTGTTTTTAATCATTGTGGGTACATAGCATGTGCCAAGAATAGGCTGTGAGGTTTAGTTTTCTTGCCTGATAGTTTAATAATTCTCTCTTGAGTAGCAAAATTTGCTTTCAGAAAGATTTATCAGGTTAAAAAAAGGTTTTGATTTAATATTTGAAGATGGAGTTAGCCTCCTGCTGTGCTTTAAGCATTTGAAAACCTGCTGCAAAGTGGCATTTCAAAGACAGCTTAATATTAAATTCAGTTTGCAATATTCATATCTAATTGTTGTAAGGCTCGTTGTTCTGTTAATAAGTGGCTGAATAACAATGTTATTCTGTTTGGCTTTCACATGCATTTTTAGACCTTTGTTAAAGGACATTGTTCTTGCAAAGGCTTTCCTCAAAGCAAAGAAAAACATTTACATATACAATAGATAAACTCCTACAGCTTCAGAGCAGTCTGGGTGTTTATCATCTTGTGCAGAACTGATTTGAGTGTTATTCTGCTCAGCTATTCTCAGAGTACACATTGTATTCTCATTTAAGCATTGGCTAGTCATGTTATCCAAATCACTGCATTATGAAAATAAAATATCCAAGAATATGAAATAATATGAACAGGAAAATATGCCATTTTTTATGAACAGCATGCAATCTAGTCCTCTGTGTTTTCTTCTACAGCAGAGGTAATGTAATAAAGAATTTTATATGACTTCAGCACTGTTGTTATTGAGTGATTTAAAACCATTTTCACATTGTAACTCAGCTGTTCTGAATTTTTAGAGATTGTTTTTACAATATTACTGAAAATATCAAGAGAGCAGTTGCAGAAGTGACAGTGGCTACTTGCTTCTGTTGGGCGGCTTTTTTCTGGCATAAAACTATTAAGCATACAGTCATTATGAATCATTAATAGCCTGACAGCAAAGCTGACTGCAGTGGGAAAATCAAGTCAGTTTTATTATTCATTAAGACATTCCTGAAGGAGCTAACTTTTCACAGAAAGAATAGACAATAGAATTATAATATTTCATACTTATGAATGTGGTCATGTGCTAAACTACTTCGCCTTCTTATTATCAGATTTTTTCAGTTACTTATACTAATCATTTTAGTAACATTTTTGTTGCATGCATTCTGCTTAATTCAAAACCTGCTTTCCAGGATATGGAAGTAGTGTCTGAATTTCTTTGTAATAGTTACATTATACACACCTTCCCATATTAAATTCTAGTTTCTCAAAGGAATTTTGTAAACTAAAATTAGGCCAGCTATGAATTTAAACCTAGTCTGAACACAGTGCCACACATTTCTCTTCACACAGGTTTTGCTGTTTCCCAAACAGAAAAAAAATCACAGATTTTGAAAAGATTTGTACAGTTGGCTGAAGAATGAGGTCAGGGAAAGAAGTTCTTTACTGTAAGGGTGGTGAGGCATGGGAAGAGGTTGCCCAGAGAAGCAGTAAATGCTCCATTCCTGGCAGTGTTCAAGGCCGGGTTGGACAGAGCCTTGACGACACGGTCTAGTGTGAGGCATCCCTACTCACAGAAGGGGGGTTGGAACTAGATGATCTTAAGGTCCTTTCCAACCCAAACTATTCTGTGATTCTATGGTTCTATATACCAATGGCCTGATGTACACTTTCAAATAATATCAAAAGCACTGAGGAATTTGAACTCCTTCTCCCCCCCCCCCTTTATAATATTTTATTTTATTCATATATATTTTGGACTCCTTTTACATGGGGTAGTAGCAGAAGGTCTCAGGTTAGAGCCAGAGGATTAATCTTGGAGTAGGGTGTTCTAGAGATATTCCAGCTGTTCTTAGAGTAACATTTACAACCATTTCCCTGAGACTTGCGAATTCAGCCTAATTTTTAGAAATACCTTGGATACCTGTCCATGAATGCAGTCTGTAGTGTTGACTCAGACTGTAACTGCCTACGTAAGAGTGAAACATGCCCCCCTCCAGAATCCTGCCTTTTTAAGCCTTGTGTTCATTCAGCATCACAATCTCCTTTTTGCCATCTTCAGAATGTGAATTTCTATACATCACAAGGCAAACTAGAAATCTACAGTGTTTTGATATTTTTGGTCATAAATTTAGAAATGGATATTCCTTGCTCACAAAGAGAACAAAAATGAACTTCATAGATCAAATTTGCCCATATCCATGCATGTGGAACATTGTTTTACTCCCTGCATTTCAGATGGTCCAGTTTCTTAACCTGGCTAAGAGGATGAGCTTATATGACTGTGCAGAAAAATTAAGCTAAAAGGAGTAATAAAATTCAGAAGTGCTCTTTCTTAGATACTAACATTGCAGCATGGGAAATCCAATGTTATCACCAAACTTTTTAGATTGTTCAAGAGTGGCATTTTAAGATAAGGCTTATATGAAAACAACATGATTCAAAACATCGCCTGTTACAAAGCCAGAACTAACATATCTTGAGTTCTAAGTGCTGAATATCTGCTTGCAAACTTTGGTTCAATCAAATTGTTGTAAAATAACGCTTTAATATTAATCTAAGTAATCTTCTGGTCTACAGAACATTCCGTCAAAGGCATAGAGACAATCCTATTCATGATTCAGAAAGACAGCACCAAAATTAGAGAAGTGACACTAAAACAGCACTACAGAAAAACTAACACATCCTGAGAACAATCTGTCTTCAAGTAGATTCTGAATTAGAATCACAGAATCATAGAATCATTTAGGCTGGAGAAGACCTTCAAGTCAAACCATTGACCTATCACAGCCAAGTCCACCACTAAACCAAGTCCCTAAGCACTACTTCTACACATCTTTTAAATACCTCCAGGGATAGAGAATGAACCACTTCCCTAGGCAGCTTCTTCCAATGCTTGATAATCCTTCCTCTCCTCCCCTTCCTTCCAAAACCACCCTGGCATTTCTTCTTATAGTGCTTGTTACTTGGGAGAAGACGCACTTACCTTGCTATGCCTTCCTTTCAGGTAGTTGTAGAGAGAGATAAAGTCTCACCTGAAACTCTTTTTCTTCAGACTAAACAACCCCAGTTCCCTCAGTCACTCCTCATTAAGGAGTGTGTATTTGGCAATGTGAGTGAGTGGAAAGTAAGTATATTAGAGACAATATGCAACAAGAAACGGCTAGACTTGAGGAAGGCATTGCTAGAAGGTTAATGATACCTTAGTCAACAGTGACACTGGGATTACAGGCCTGAGTGATAGATAGGATGCTAGTATGCTTCAAAGAGATTAGAAAGAAGATAAAAAGGGAGGGATTGCAAGGGGAGAATATCAATGCTGTGTCAGCCATGTTCTGTCATTGTTCTCTATGCTTAGGTGAAGAGGTCTCACTGCCTCCTACTACTCCAGACTGTACCTCTTACAGCTCATCCAGCTCCTTCAATTTAATCACTGACTATGTGCTTTCATCTGCATTTTCAGGCAGCGTCCCTCCCCTCTCACTCATTTCTCACATACCCCTCGGAGAGCTGCTTCGGCTCCTGACTTCTCAGCTTCTCACACCACTAGCACTTAAAGTCCATTTGCTCCTCTCCCACTTTCCTCTTGTAAGATTTAAAAAAACCCCTCTTTTTTTCCCAGTTATTTACTCCAGTATATATGACAACTCTATGTAACAAAGTTCTTCCCATACCTTATTTTGGAAGTGCCTTGAGAACTGTTATGTCCAAGACACAAATGTAGGCACATGATATATACTAATCTGTGGAACAGAATGTAAATCCGCAGAACAAAATTACTGCTTTATTACTGGTGTCATCAAGGAATCTATAAATCTGGATTTTATATCTTCAACACACAAGTAAAACCTGGCCTGTATTTATCTTCAACATTCCTTCGTTCTAATCATTCCTTACACTAACTGTAAGTGTCTCAAACTTGACAGCTATTTTAGCATTAGACAACAACAGAATATTTCATTTCTGTAAGTTTACTTATCTTGTTAAAATTCATATTTGCATGTAAAATACTGAGAAAGGCTTTTAATCATTTGCAGTCAAAATGCCAGGCAAGTTTTTACGTCAAGAATGGGTAAAGTCAAAGATTCTTTTTAAGTATTTAAAAAAGAAAAATTATGTAAGATATATTCTCATACAGGCGGGAAAAACAATAAACCATATAGCTTTTAAAAAAAAAAAAGGAATAATTAAAGATAAATATTGAGTTTTCAGCTCCATGGGATTTTGCTTCACACTGCTTGTGTGTGTGTGGTGGGGCTGGGGGTAAGCAAAGTAGACAGGAGGATTTTCAGGCCTTAGAGAAGAGAAGAACCTGAAAGGGGAAGCTGCCTGGGATCAGCTCCTGTGGGAATCACATCAGAGATAATGCAAGCAGGATGGGAACAGGAGCTACCATATGCTGCCAAGAACAAACGTATATGAAAAGTCTGTGAAGGACCAAGGAGGAGGCTGAAGAGGAGGAGGAGGGAAAAAAATATTAGTTGAAACATAGTTCTTTTTGTTGTCAAAACAGCCTTCTCTACAGAATCTTCTTACAGTCCCAGCTGTTTTTTCACTACCACTCCATTGTGATTGCTCTAAGACCTGTATGGAAAAAGCAGCAAAACTATTTGTGGTACCTTTATTATTAATACTAATATGTTATCCATTTGTATTTATAGGTCATCCATGCCCAGGAGCCTCTGAGCACATAACAAAATATAACTAAAACACAGCTTAGTTTAAAAAAGGCAACATGGCCCAATTAATTCCCCAATTAATTAATTTATTCTACATCATTTTGAATTTTGGTCTAAGGATTTTATGTAGGACATTTTAAAAAAAAAAAAAAGGAAGAACAGTTCCACTGACAAGACAGGTAATTATTTTATTCAATGATTTTTCTCAATGCAATGCTATTAATAACTGGATCACTAGTGGGGGGTCCAAATTCTGCCCTGAGGTAAATCCAGAACCATTTCACTGACTTCAAGGGAAATTACTCTTTTACTGGGATCAGAACTGGGCTGTTAAATCATAAGTGCCCAGTTATTCATAGAACTGAACTAAATTTTTCTTCTTTCTCTTTTTCTATGATTTTTATTACCCTTTTCTTCAAATAGAGAAACTAGCTCTAAACCACAAAACCAAACCTGAAGTATGTAAGATAATATGGGTATAGTTCCCGTTCCAAGAAAAAGAGGAGAAATAAGCTCCCTCCCAGTTTCTTGAGAAGCATCCACAGAGCCTGTCTATGCCCACACAGTTCTGTAAAAACACAGACAGGATTTGGCAAGACTTCAAATACAGTTCACATTGTCAGAAAATAAATGACATATGAAAGGTAAGAGGACAAGGAAAGGCAAACATGTTCAAATATTTAATGTTTAATGTACAAGGCTTCACATCTTTTCTCCTCCTCCTCCTGAAACCAAAGCTTCCCAGACATTTGTTTCATCATTGAGTATCACAAGAAAAGTTTGCATGTTTTGATTAGCCTTTAGATGTTCTGAAGGGGAAAAGGATTTAGGTTTTGGGATCACTGTGCCCGTACACTAACAGTGTGGTGGACTCCTCATTCCTGTGAAGGGAGGGAAAAGGTGGGGAATGGAAGGTGGTCTGCCCCTCTTCTTGGAGGCGAATTCACATCCATGTGCATTCATGTGCCCTGCTATGTTTAAATAAGGCCTCATTATCAGGTAGCAATATTATTACCTGTTTGCCATAATTTGCATCCTTGTTTTGAACATGGATCACCAACATGCTTAGACATTGATAAACAGACATCAGACTGAAAGGGAATTTGTGCCTGTACATTCTTGAGAGAATGGGTATTAATTTTTTCTGTTGTACAGAGAAACTTTTTGCCATAAGGTATTACCAGGTAGTCCTGCATCTTCTGTCATATGAAATGAAACATGTTTGTGGTGTACTTTTTTCGCCTTAGCAGAAGCAGAAGACCTTCTTTTCATTGCTAACATCTTTCATTCCTTTCCATCCTCCGCATGCTTTCTTACCACAGATGGTGAAAATAGTCTACAACCCCCCAAAATTCAAATTGGAGAGGAAATGTGATTTAATAACTTGCTAACTTGGGACTAGAAAAATTCATTTTTCAGTATTATTTTAGAGAGTTCAGGTGACCTTGAACAAATCCTTCTATCCCTCTCTTTGTCTAAACTCCTCATTTATACAAAAAATGATTTGGGTGTTCTGAAGGATGTCACTTTAGTTGTCACTGTAAGGATAAGTACAAAACCATTATAAAACTCCAAGTGAAACAAAATAGAGTATCTGAGCAGCAAATATTTGCAAAAGAACAATTTAACTTTCAAGTATAATCCTTCCTCCCTCCCTTCTTATCTCAAAAGTTTCAGAAACAGAAGAGTTAGCAAGAACATCTCAGTTGTAGAATTAGGTCTTACCTATAATTTTATAAAAAATAACCATGTATGAAGCAGATTTAAATCAACATAAAAATGAATGAAGACATTTTCTTTGTTAGCTGTTTAAAAACAACTATAGACACCATTTATTAAAACCAAACTGCAAAGGAATTTTCCACCACTGATAAATTTACAAACATGAAAAATACCTACCTACTGAAAATTGAAAATGTATTTTTCACAACATAAAGCCTATTGTAATCACCAAAGCTACAAATCTATAGAGTGAAAAACCATACTGAAAACAAAATAAGACTTCCAAAACCTCACTGGCAGGGAGTCCAGTCATTATTTAACTGTGAAACTGCACAGGAGAATCTATGACTGTAGTGATAGGACAAGGGGTAATGGGTTCAAACTTAAACAGGGGAAGTTTAAATGGGATATGAGGAAGAAATTCTTTACTGTGTGGGTGGTGAGGCACTGGAATGGGTTGCCTAGGGAAGCTGTGAATGCTCCATTGCTGGTGGTCTTCAAGGCTGGGTTGGACAGAGCCTCCGGTAGCATGATTTAGTGGGAGGTGTCCCTGCCCATGGCAGGGGTTTGGAACATGGTGATCTTAAGGTCCTTTCCAACCCCAACTATTCTATGATTCTATGATTCTGCGTTCAGCCCACTGGGGGCTGAATACAGTCTGTATTTCATTATGGTACATAAATGCACTGCTTTGGAGGAGTTATTATATTTCAGAACATTACAGAGTACTGATATGCAGTCTTCCAAAGCTGTTTGAAAGACAGGGCAAAGCCACCCTTGAAGTAAATAATACTGAATAAATATGAAGAGAAAAATCTACTGTGTGAGTAAATGTAGAAATCTCAGATATATACCCAGGGTGTGCCACAGTTACTACACAATGCTTCCAATCCAGATAATGCATTGTGTTCAGTGGGGACTGAGAGACCTGCTAAGATGCATTTTTTTTTGCAATTATTTTTATGAGAAAGTTCATTATGATATTGGTGTATTGCAGAGAATATGTGCTGAACTCACTCTGGAATTTGTGTTGTGACATTCTAAAACTTATTTGACACTTGTGGCGTGGTATTCAATGTCCTTGAACTTTAAAATTTAATTTTTATAATACTCATGTTGTGAAATCTTTGCTGCACACCCAGTTAAACTAGTTCCTTAAGCAGGCAGGAATTGATGTTGTGATTTTCAAGAAGAAAATCTATGCATTCCAAAATGAGTCTTGTGTGTGTGCTGCACAATTTTTTTGCAAATGATACTGTAAATATACACTGAAATTGAAGCTACCAATATTTTACTACCCTAGAGACTAATGAATGTGCTATTTTTGTGGTTGTTTTACTGTTTACTGAAGCACAGGTAAATGCTCTGACTGGTTACTAGATCATAGATTCATAGAATCATAGAATAGCTTAGTTGGAAACCACCTGAAGATCACCATGTTCCAAGCCCCTGCCCATGGCAGGGGCGCTTCGTACTAAATCATGTCACCCAAGGCTCTGTCCAACCCGGCCTTGAACACTGCGAGGGCTGGAGCATTCACAACTTCCTTGAGCAACCCATTCCAGTCTGTAAGCAATTAGTGGGAGCCTCAAATAAAAAGCTTTACCATCACAATACAGATTTTTTCATTTCCATTAACATTCCCTTCAGTTGCTCATTGTGAAGAATTGCGTCTAAGAAAAGATATGAGTCTGGGCTGCCTGCCAAGAGTTTTGGGTTCTTAACGTTGCTTTTCCCAGTGGGGTCAGCGCACTTTCTGCTTGAGACGTTCACTTTTGTCCGCATTTCCTGAAACAAGTCACTTACATGCCTAACTCTTATGCAGCTTGAGTGCTTAAAGAAGGCATGTTGGTACTGTTATCACTGATTGTTATCACCAATTATCAACCACACTCAAATACACTTTCAAACACTTTCAAATCATTGCCTAAATGCTGTTCTAAAAATTCCAACTTGTTGCTGCAATTGCTTGCCAATCACTGCCCAGCGCCGCACCTCATCAATGAACCAAGTGATCTGAAACACCAGTGAGCCATATTTTCAAATGGGCTGGCTTCTTATTTTGATGAATCTTCCATTAACTTCCTGTACAGGAATTTGGACATGGATCAAATCAGGCCTTCCTGTCTAACCAGCCCCCTGTTTCACTACAGGTGATCAGACAGGTGGGCTGTGGCAAACATGATCGTGGTAGACCCCACTGACTTCACCCTTGGGATTCAGTGCTTGTAATATCCACACATAAGACAAGTGTGATATAGCTTAGAACTTGCATAAATTTAAAGTAGGTCACTGGAAGACATATTGGGAACTAATCTTGGGATTTTTTGTTCTTGACCAAACTCAGGTTGTTTGGGTTTTTAGCACCTAAAACTTTGCATATTTTTTCAAAACTGCTCTTCAGTAAAGTCCTAGAAATTAGAAGAGGAATTAATACACAGAGTACTCTATATCATCAGTGACAAATATGACAGAAAATAATTTATTTTCTAATGACAGCTGCAAATGGTCTCTTTAAAATTCTTCAGGGTATCCCTTCCTTTGGCTACTGCTTAGAAAGGATGTGGTCTTCTACACATTCTGTGCCATATCTGCCAGCTTTGTGTGGGCGATCTATAATTTAAAGACATCTAAGATTTCTACTCCTATGTATGTTTATGCCCCTGAATACACACCACAATGTCGTAAGAGGGGCTATTCTCAAACCTGAGCTTTCTGTTCATAAAGTGCTATAGTATAATCATTTGGACACTAACTTGTGGTGAGTATTAATCAACTCTTTTCTGTATTCACTGCAAAATTTATCTGTGTTTACAAATTTGAACACCTGGTGGATTTTTTTCCCCCTGTTATAAGGACAAGACTCAGAAGACAAAAGGAGCTTGATGTCAAATTGAGTTGCAAATGTAAGTATAAATCTTTGTTTCTATTTTCGAGTGTTGAATACATAACTTTGTTGAAAACATGATAATGATATGTTGCAAATTTTCAGGACCAAACACTGTTATGTAGTGTCCTCCCAAATGCACTATCTGATATATTACCCAATAAATGACGAAATAGGCAAAGTTCACAATGAAGGTGACTTCTCTTGAGAGTAAAATATATTGTCAGTGCAGACATGAAGATTTGGAACCTGAAGAGCAAGTTTTCATTTCTTTCATTTGTGTATAACAACAAAAGAACTAGTTAGTCTTTAATTTTTGAAAGATGAAAAACAAATCATGACAGCCGCTCATGGTACATAAATAGAACATCAATGATAAATTATAAACCAGATAATTTTCTTTGGTGAATAATGAACAACAAATGCTGAAAGGATAACCATTTCATTTATGTTGATAGAAAACTTAAGAGCAAACCAAACTTTGTTTGAAGAGCAGAAAATGGATGGCAGTTTCAGCCTCCTGTTCTGGTTTAATTTGCAGTATACTTTGCCAGTGAAATTCAAGAAACGTATATCACATTGAATATTCTAGTAATTTTTCTGAAATTCTAATTGGACTGGCAGTCTATCTGCTTCTAGAGATGTTAGCTCTATTCTTGTAAAAGTATAAGTTTATTGGGAAATTCGAACATGTATTGCATCATTTAGTTGGAAGCTTGAATAATAGTTTTGTGTGAAGAAAGAGCTAGAGAAACTAACAGAATGTATCTCTATGAATTATGCATATGTGCCAATATACACCATAACACTGTGCCTACTTTAAGTGTGTATACCTCAGATGTTTTCAAGTTTGGAGTACGTGTATCAACTATGTTTAAGAAATTTGCACCTCAAAAATTTTTTTCTTTGCAGGCCTTCAGGTCATGTTTCAGTTAAATAACAGTCAACGCACTTTTTCAGTAGTCTGTACAGGTTGCTTCAGTTTCTTCTCCTTACACAGTATGATAGTGCTGTAAGCAATATAACCTGATGCTATGTGGTCTACACTCAGAAAGTGTGTATCCATACCCATTCCAAGACAAACTTTGCTCAGTGAAGGAGACAATTTCTGTAATACATACATACATATACATGAATAATGTATTTCTGCACTTCATTTACTATTTCTGCACATTCTGTTTAGGCATATGTGAAGAAAAAGGAGACAAAAAATCTTCGTCTCTCACAGAAAGCAATTATTTCAGAAGAGGAGGGAAAGGGAGAAAAGTTTTTCCATCACCAGGTAGACAGTTCAGCATTGTTTTTTGTCAAAACCTCATTTTACATTTCCACTAGAGGCTTCTGACTTCCACCTCAATACCCCAGTATCTGAGTATGTCTGGAAGCTCTGGGAACTTGGTGTTTCATAAACCTTTCATGTTTCATAATGCTTTACAGACACTGCAAAGCTTTTTGAAGCAGTAACAGGGGTTCAGCTAAAACCTTATTGATCACTTACATGGTGCCAAACAGTCTTCAGCAGAAGAACTGCAGCAATATTTTGAAATTCTTTACTTTCTCCATTTTCCTTCTTTTTTTTAAAAAATGGCATTAGTTTTCATTATTTGCATCAGATGCCAACTAAAAAAAATTATCAAAAGCTAGACACATTTCTCTATTTCTTTTAGGACTGGCCTCTTCATTCGAAGGTTCCTGGAGTATAGGTCCTGACATAGCTGGTGAAGGAGCCAGCTAAGGAAGGCAAGCAGCTGGACCTGCTGTTTGTGAACAGAGAAAGCCTTGGGGTGATGTGACAGTTGAAGGCTGTCTTGTGCATAGTAATCACAAAATAATAGAGTTTTTGATTCTTGGAGAAGTAAGGAATGGGATCAGCAGAACTGCTGCCTTGGAATTCCAGAGGGCAAACTTTGGACTGTTTACAAGTCTGGTTGGCAGAGTCCCTTGGAAGGAGCTCTGAAGGGCAAAGGAGTCCAAGAAGGCTGAGCATCCTCCAAGAAGAAAATCTTACAGGCACAGGAGCAGCCCATCCCCATGTGTCAAAAGACAAGCCAGTGTGGAGTAAGACCAGCCTGGCTGAACAGAGAAATGTGGCTGGAAGTCAAGAAGAAGATGGAAGTCAAGAAGAAGAGTATACTGCCTTTGGAAGAAGGGGCAGAGAGCTTGGGAGAACTACAAGGATATTTTGAGGATATACAGGGAGAAAATTAGAAAGGCCAAAGGCCAACTAGAACTTTATCTGGCTACTGCCATAAGAGACAATAAAAGGAGGAATAAGGAGAATCTCCAGCCTTCACTGGATGCAGGACAGAAAATAGCAACAAAGGATGAGGAAAAGGCTGAGGTACTTAATGCCTTCTTTGCCTCAGACTTTAATAGTAAGACTATTTGTTCTCTGGCTATCCGCTTCCCTGAGCTGGGAGACAGGAACAGAGAGCAGAAAGAAGCCTCTATAATCCCAAAAGAAATAGTCAGCAACCTGCTACAGGATTTAGACACACACCAGTCTATAGAGCTGGGTGGGATCTACCCAAGGGTACTGAGGGAGCTGGCAGAAGTGCTCACCACTTTCAATGCTTTATCAGCAGTTCTAGCTAATTGGGGAGCTCCCAGTTGACTGTAGTTTACCAATGTAATTCTACACTCTACAAGAAGGACACTACACTCTACAAGAAGGACTACACTCTACAAGAAGGACTGAAGGAGGATGTGGCAAACTCCAGGCATGCCCGTCAGCCTGACCTCAGTGCCAGGGAGGGTTATGGGGCAGATCATCTTAAGTGCCATCATATGGCATGTACAGGAAAACCAGATGATCAGGCAAAGTCAACATGGGCTTATGAAAGACAAGTCCTACTAGATTAACGTCATCTACTCCTATGACAAGGTGACTGACATAATGGAGGAAAGAAAGGCTGTGGATGCTGTCTACCTAGACTTCAGAAGAGAGTTTGACACCATTTCCCACAGCATTCTCCTGAAGAAACTGACTGCTCATGGGTTGGATGGGTGTACTGTTTGCTGGGTAAAAAACTGGCTTGGATAGGTGAGCCCAAAGAGTGGTGGTGAATGGAGTTAAATCCAATTGGTGGCCAGTCAAAAATGGTATTCCCCACCCAGGGCTCAGTACTGGTGCCAGTTCTGTCTAATACCTTTATCAATGATCTGGATGAGGGAATCAAGTGCACCCTCAGGAGGTATGCAGATGATATCAAGTTAGGTCAGAGTGTTGACCTGCTTAAGGGTAGGAAGGGTCTGGACAGGTTGGACCAATGGGCTGTGGCCAATTTTATGAACTTCAACAAGGCAAAGTGCCAGCTTCTGCACTTGGGCCACAACAACCCCGTGTAATGCTACAGGGGAAGAGTGGCTGTAAAGTTGCTTGGTGGAAAAGACCAGGGGCATTGGTCAACAGCCAGCTGAATATGATCTAGCAGTGTGCCCAGACGGGCAAGAAGGCCAACAGCATCCTGGCTTGTATCAGAAATATTGTGGCCAGCAGAACTAAGGAAGTGATTGTCCATCTGTACAGGTGAGGCCGCACCTCGAACACTGTGTTCAGTTCTGAACCCCTCACTATAAGAAAGACATTGAAGTGCTGGAGCATGTCAAAAGGACAATAAAGCTGGTGAAGGGCTGGCATAGAGCACAATTCTTATGAGGAGCAGCTGAGGGAACTGGGGTTGTTTAGTCTAGAGAAAAGAAAGCTCAGGAGAGACCTTATTACTCTCTACAGCTACCTGAAAGGAAGCTGTACTGAGGTGAGGATCCACCCCTTCTCCCAAGTAACAAGCTCTGGAACAAGAGGAAATGGACTTCAGCTGTGCCAGAGAAGGTTTATATTGGTTATTAGGAAAAAAATTCTTCCCTGAAAGGGCTTTGAAGTGTTGGAAGAAGCTGCCCAGTGAACTGGTTGATTCTCCATCCCTGGAGGTATGTAAAAGATGTGTAGATGTAGTAGTCAGACACATGGTTTAGTGGTGGACTGGGCAGCGCTGGGTTAACAGTTGGCCTTAATGTTCTTAAAGATCTTTTACAACATAAATGATTCTATGATTATTTATAAACTTTATCTGTGAACAAAACCATCAACGTTACCTTTTACTAAGTGGCCTACAACCTTGTAGTTCTCCTTTAAATAAAGCAGACCCTAAAAACCCATGGGCATATGAATACCTATACTTTGAACACAGGCTGAACTGAAATGCAGCTTTCAACTCCATGCATGTTTTCAGCTCCATCTTTTTTTCTGTAAAGAATCCTGCTGCCTGGTTGCTACCATACCGCTATCAGTATTGCATCATTTATCTGTTTCCTGCCCAGATCCACTTTTCTGAACTTAAAATGAAGGAGATGTAAAGCTCCCAGCAAAACCAGCTCTGATCCACTTATCCACTCCCACTGTGCCCAACTCTTAGCTAAAACAGACACAGTCAAAGGGAATTTTGACATGTTTCATCTGATGATAGTCTTACATTTGTGAAATCAAATGGTTATTCTAACAAATTAGAATAGATTTGAAAATTAACTGATTAGTTATGTGAAATTTTTTTTGAGCTCCTAAAAAAAAGACAGAACTGCTTGAAATGCTGTTCATTGAAAAGATGATGCTTTGAGAAGGCCAATGATCTCTACATTGTATAAATTAAAAATCCCCTCTTATTCACCTTCTTTAGGAATCACGGAAGTTCATTTTATGTATCTAAATGAGTCTTTTCAATTGATAGGGGAAATTTTCACTTTCTCCGTTTCTTAATTTTTTCCTGTTAATATATATTCATCATTTTTCATTATCCTTCAGACTGCCTTAGGCGTGCTGCCATGAAGAGCTGTGCCTTAGCACATACGCAGCACCGCCCATGTGTATCTCTTCGTAGTGGCTGTTGCTTTTTTTTCATGCAAGCTTGTAGCATGCATCCACTCACAGCCCTGAAAATGCAGTGCTTTAAAGATCCTCAGAGTGGAGCTCAACCACAGCCTACCAGAAACATGGGATCAGGCACTAGCACCTTGGTGCAAGGTCACTTCAATTCTCTCCCTCTGTTTTTCTCTCTCTGTTTTATCCCAATGGGAATTCAACAATACAATCTTGAGTGGAGTCTTCAGACTATACCATTAGCTTATTGAGTAACTGCACCTGCTTTTAAATTTTAATGATGCATCTTTAATATGATAAATGTATTATACTTCAATGGTTTTATATGCAGGTCGAATAAACTATGAGTTTTGTTACTCTTCAAATATTACTTTCCAAAGAACAGCCTTAGAATTGCATAGCTTATGTAGTTGTACATGTGCCTGGTAGTCCAAAATTGGCTGTGGTTCTGTGCCAGCGAACACAAGCTACTTTTGACTGTAAAATGGGTAGTTATATTTTTTTGGTAGCTTGAAAGTAATATTATCTAGAAGTTTATAAAGTATTTAGTCTGTATGCCCCCTGGGGAAGGGGAGATTTTTTTCTGCATGTTAGTTGTGGCAGGATTCAGTAAAAACAAAAAAAGTTTTTAACATTTTGTTTGAATTGAGTTGCTGGAATATGTTTTCGATACGCATAAGGTTTTCTTGTACTAGCCAGATGCAAAAGGAAGAGTTTGAACACTATCATAAAAATAATTATTGATTTCACAGAAAGAAGTGGGTGACTACAGCATATAAGAAGAATTCTACCTTTTAATGTAACTACCAAACATTTGATCACCAAAATACTGAAATGCAAGGTACAAACATAGGGTTTTGCTATGAAATCCACATGTATAAAAGAAAAACTGCAGCTGTTAGTTTTATGTCACTGTTTCAAGTAAAGTGTATTTGAATTCAAATATTCCCAAATAATTATTACTGAATGTCTTGTTCATTTACTATAGAATAAATGCACTTTAGCACAGTTTTCTCCACCCTACCCTGTCAGATTCATTAGTGCTGACCTAGAGTACTTCTGCATGGTTCAAATTACTTGTTTAGACTTTTTGCTGATTCTCAATAGTTGATTCTCTTTTAAGAGTTTTAATAAATGTGCCACAGGGATAAAAGTGCTTGCTTCTAGACACTTATCTTCAAGGAATTAAACTGAGACCAGAAGCTCAATTTCATTTTAGTGTAATGAGTTCCAGTTGTTGTGTTTTGGTGTGTTTTAATAAGATTAATTATCCTTTGCTTAGGCTGATTCTTTCCTTCATTCCAGTGGCTAACAAAGAATGGACACTCACTGAATTACCTGAGCAAGAGATAATATCTAGTGTAGGAATATTATCCAGCTGGCAAAGAGCTAATGTTACTGGTTTACACCAGCCTCCAGGCAGAAATGGAGTCAAACATCTGTCACATTGCAGCAATTTTCATCTGGTTAATGGGCTGTTGGCTCTATATGCCAACTAGTGTAACCACAGCTTACATTAAAGTATTTCAGACCACTGCAAGATGATTTTCAGAACAAAAGGGTCTTAACCAGGTCTTAGTTGTTGACCTTCCAGTATTCTCTACCAGTAATGGATGCAATGGAAAATGTTTCTGCCTTGGTAGGTTTCCTTTTCTTCCCCTTTCCTTCCTTCCCATAGAATGGATATAAGATTCCTGCCAGAAAATATCTGAATTAGTGAATGCCTCCAGTGCTTGAACATTTGGCAGAGGTTGCATTAAAAGTCTCTTTAAAGTCTACAAGATTAATCATCTCCCTAGTCCAAGCATAAAAGTGACTACAAATGCAGCTCATTTGGTTACCATCAGGCTCTTCATAAGAATAAGGTCAGACACCTTACTGAAGGATGGTTGACTACAAAATTGCTCTCAATGACACTGATTCACTCCAGCACCTTGGTCGTGCCCTATCCCTCATCCTTCTGACTGTGAATGGTGTTTTCTTACTTAGTCTTAGTGGGCTAATCCTAAGTATTTGAGCTGTACATACAAATGCTACCAAAAAATTACAAATGTCTCTAACTTGTAGATTAAATCTGAATCACAGCATGAGCAAGTTGCAACAGCAGCTGGTCCAGTATGTCTATGATATTGGATTCATTCCCTTCATAAAATGTTTATGGAAATTGTGAACTGAAAGACTGTTTATAGATCAGAAGTGTGGGCCTGATTTGTTCCTGAGAGTTACTTGGTGAAATTTTCATTAGGAAAACTGAAACTAGATTTCGCAAAGCACTATTTTCAGTTCAAGCCACCTTCTTGCAGGGTTGGAATAAATTGATTTGGGGCAAGGGAATCTGTGAAATTAACACAAAATTCCTTCCTTCAAAAGTTTGGATGTGATATATGTGTGTTTTCCTCCGGCAGCCTGTATATTTTCACACTGCTAATGAATGAGTGCTTAATTGCCACAATGAAGCTGTCTGGGGTTACTTCCCAGCAGAATCTCTTGCCAAGGCCAGATGGAATTCAGCTTGTATTCTGAAGCTGCTTAAAGGAGGTTGCTGGTGTTAACCATAAGCAAATAAGAGGCCCTTTCCCCCTGCCCCCCAGCAAAAAAAAATAAATGTGTGGAGTTCAAGAAATGTGTACAGCTTCCCTGGTCAGACAATTTTCTTCAAATTAGAAAAGTTGACAGTGGATCAATACAGTGTCTCCTGTTATATCCATAGGAAATAACCAGCTGAGTCCAACCTAACTAGTTACTGAGTGCCACCATTTTCCTACAGAAAAGCAGTTGAAATATCTTTTCTCTGACATGAAGAAATCAGAACATTGTTTTCCATCAGACAATCTTGAAGTGCCACTTTTGAGTAATACGGTAGCTGAGCCTTTTTCTGTTTCACAGAAGCTAGAACTGTTCAGTCTGATTTCTCCCCACAAGTTTGTTTGTTGGTTTGCTTTATTTTTTTTTGTCTTAAATATTTAAAGCTTGAAAATTCATTTGGATGTGTCTCCAAGACACTTACATGAAACACTAACAGTGCACACCTCAGTTCCCTACTAGATTCAATTCCGTTATTTCTCTTGCATTATATATAAGCCCTGAATATCCTTGGGCTTTGTGTAGTAGGACTCATTTGCTCTAAGAGATCCTCTGTTAGAAGTTCAGTAGAAAAATGAGGGCTTTTTTATTTTAAAGTTAGACAGGCTTTTTAAAGGTTATCTACATCAAGGAAGAGATGACTAGCAAGTGCTATGAAAAGTACTTTCTGTACGTGGACTAAAGGTTTACATAATATACATGACAATTTTAAAGATAACATCTACCTATGAGGCCTACTGATTAAGTTGGTGGTAGATTTCAGTATAAATACATGACTGACTAGAGAAGATATGATGTACCAATACAAACACTGTTTTGTCTCTTACTTACACAAACAACTGCAGGAGTACCTAGCCATAATCTTTGAGTTATGTTAGTACAACGCCAAGGCTTTTACCAAGAGAAATTCTCTGCTAAGAGATACAAACTGTAGCAAGTATCAGTTGGGTGCATGTGTCTACTGATTTTAAGGCAAAGTGAATGAAAGGAATAGCTTTGGTTTCCAAAGCAAGAAGCTACCTGGGTGTTTGAATGTGGCCATTCTGGCAGCAATTTCTCAAGCCTTCTTTCTGCAAGGCCAGAAGAGTCCTGTAGTTCTCCCTGTTATAAGCAGAATGACTTTGTCTTCTTTTCCAAAATGGAAAATGATGGTTCATGCTGCAAGCTGCTACTTAACTGTGTAGACATCTAGCAGCTAGGATTTCCAGAAATAGACCTAAAGCTGCTGTCCCTGGATTCCTGATTTGTTGGTTTTTAATCTATTTCTAAATTTTATTTGAGAAATTTTGCTGAATAGTCTGACAATCTTCTAGATGGGATGGAGATCTGCAGGACTCCTGGCCCTTCTCCAACACAGGGCATTAAAACCTTAGTATGGACACTGGGAGATGCATCTGAATTCCTGAAGTAGAAAGACCAGGGGGGATCCTTTCCCAAATAGTGCATGTTGTCTGACATCCACACTTCCAACTCCCTCTCAAATGGGCTTACATGCCTACATTACATAGCACTGATGTGAAGGTGTGTCTCACTTCAAAGCATTTAAGAAAATGTTAAATTGCTGCTACTGCTCTCTACAACAGTATTTTAATAAAAAAATACAACCCACACATCAAACAAACAACCCCCCCCCAAACAAACAAACAAACAAAACCCAGCGTTTTAAATTAGTATCATTCTGCTAGGGTCAAGGAATGGTGGGAAGATACTGCAGGACCACATAAGACGGAGGGATCTGGACCTGATGCAAATTTGCCCATTCTGTCTTTCTAAAGCCGACACTTCTGACCAGCCCCTAGATGTTACCTAGGGTTGTCTGCAAGAGCTAGTGAAGCAGTGCAGAGCCATGACAAGGGGGAAACTAACAGCTAAATGGAGTGGTTGGTGAGTGGTCTAATGTCCAAACTGTTTTTCTTCTTATCTTTTATTCTGCAATATAAACATTTCCTTAAGTCTGTGACTCTGAGACAGTCCAAATATTGCAGCCCATGGACTGTATGCTCTATGACCTTGAAGTCAATCTGTGGAAACAGGTGCAACATCTGTAAGACACCTTGGAAACAGCATGTTCTGATGCCTCCGCAACAATGTTTTTATCAGAATTCCTCATTTGTGTGGAATTTTGAAAATGAAGATATTTGGTGTCCCTTAAATTGAAATTTTTAAAAAATTCTCATTAAGTGAAAGGTCTGTTTGGCAACAAATCTTGAATATATGGGGGAGATTTCCATTTTCCCATGTTTATTAAAAGACCATATCTTTAGAACATCTATCTAAAAATACAATGGCAAGAATATGGAGCTCAGTCTTTTAGGTTAGTTGTATTTATGCAAAGTTTAGTTATACAAGTGATCACATTGGCTTGCTTGTGAGAAAGAGATCGCAGGGTTTCGTTGTTTTACATACTCATTTACTTCCATGAACTTTAGAATTTAAGAGAAGGAGTACAATTTTAAGCTATCACATTAACCATTGTTTTATCATATTCCCCAAAAAAATATTTCATAGTAATCTTTCCCTGAGTCTCTTACTATAAGCATGCCTGCTTATATGGTTATTATCCCATTTTATTGTAATTTGACCTGGGGTAAACAGTGAATAATATCAGATGAGATTCATTCATGCGTAAATGAAATAAAAATTAAGCAACTTAAACTACCATGCATATTAAAAAAGATCATCTGGCTTCTTTATACTCATTTTTTATTTATCTTTTTTATTTTTCTTCACTTAATGTCTGTTGGTAGCCTCACCTAGAGTTACAGTGAAAGGAAAAGGATAGGTGTCTCTTGAGAGTGATTCATTCCAGCCTAAGATAGGTGCCTAAAACAGGTTGGATGATTTATCCTCTCTAGAAATGTCTATCTCTTCAAGGACTAATGAAGAAATAGGTGGTTCTCAGCTTTTGATCTACGAAAGGCAAATAAAACCCCCAAGACTATTGCCTTCAGAACTGCTGACATGAGGATTCATACTGCTTTTGGAAAATCTGAGATCCACAACCTGAAAAAAGTTTAAAATTGTAAATGGAGTCTGGATGACATACAAAGACTGAGCACCTGCTTTTAAAGTTGTGAATTTAGTAGGAGATACTGATTTATACCCATTTGCTATACCTTGTTGTTTCTCTATGAAAAATTAAGGATGGACTTTTGGGAAAAGTAAAATATTGAGAATCCATTGTAAGCTTTTTTTGCTGAAAATAAATGGGATATCGGGGAGATCTTCACTTGTTATACTACTAAATGGTCTATAAGTCATTTAGGTCTTACTGGGATTTCTGCCAGTACAATATATCATTCTTTTTAATTAAAATGCTAGTACTACCCAAAAGCACTAAACCTCATCAAAAATCTCAAAAAATCATGTCCTTGTAAACGTGAAATGTTACTTTGACTGAAGCAGAGACATGATTTTTTCCATAATATCATCCCAAAAATAAGAGACAGTGTTTCATAAGGCATTGCTTTATACATGTGTATTTTTATATACAAGCTATGATTTTTTCAAGATGTATTTAGAAGAACATGTATCATATTTAAGCACAGATTCTTTCACTTTTTATGATGGAATTCTTTAATGTAAGGGTGGTGAGACACTGGAATTGGTTGCCCAGGGAAGTTGTGAATGCTCCATCCCTGGCAGTGTTCAAGGCCAGGTTGGACATAGCTTTGGGTGATATGGTTTAGTGGGAGGTGTCCCTGCCCATGGTAAGGGGGTTGGAACTAAATGATCTTAAGGTCCTTTCCAACCCTAACTATTCTATGATTCTATGGTTCTATGACTGAGTTATGAAATGCTTCTCTAAATAAGCTCACTCCTTAAGCAAATCATTTATAAAACCCTGTATTTCAGGAGCAGTGTTCTGGTTAGCTTGCTTAGGCACACGAGTTTTCATAACTGCTACTGTGCACTGAGTTTCTTGTATTTGCTTTGGACAGCAAACTGCTAACTACCGGCGAATGCTAGCAACTTCATACAACTTTTTTTTTGGCAAAAGGTCACCATGAACAAATCTTTCTGTGACATGTAGCAAGTCAGATTTTGCACATACAGTCCTCACTGGAAAAAAGGCTCAATTTTTTGTCTCTATAATTCTTGTGAAGTGAAAGTTAGAGCAGCAGAGACAGATGCGTTAGTCAGGTTGCTCTATTCTTTCACTGTTAAAGTTTACTGCACTGTTTAATTTCTGATCTTGTCAAAGACCTGTGTAGTTCTTACAGTTAAATTAGATCTGATCGTAGGAAGAGAACATTAAGTTAGATTTTAATCTCAGTTGCATTCAGAGCAGTTCTATCAACTAAAGTTAATATATTTGCTTTTATGCAGATGAGTTAAGATTCAGAGTCTTACTGTTTGTTTTTATTTTTGGAAGGAAAATTTAGCAGTTCACATTGGCACCCAATAACCCTTCTTTTATCTGTACATCGCTGCAGAAGCAAGTGTTATTTTCTGTTCTCCTCTGTTGTTATGGCAGCATATTTTTCAAGAGATCATATTAGACTGATTCTCATAGATTCTACTGTTTTTCTTTCCTATAAACAGCCTTATAGATAATAGGTATATGTCCAGCTTGAGGTAAAACAGATTAAAGAGATGAATGCCTTGAACTGCCTCGAAAAGTATCTGGAAGCTGATAATGACATTTTCTAATTCTCTTGTTCTTCCTTCGGGCTTCATTTCCCAATACCCATGCTTTGTTCCCCATTGCCTTTACCAGATATGACCTTTTGAAGCTTTCTGGATGAGACAAAATGCTCTGCCTACAGAAAAACATAAAGATGCATTTGGCAGTCTTGCCCCCATATAACACTCTTGCTTACAGACTTAAATGTGAATCTGAGGTAGTTTTTAGACATATCTGCAAATGCTTTCTTGTGCACAGTCATAAAAAGAAATTCAAGAACTATGAATGGTCTAAAAACATCCTGCAATCCATGGGACAGAACCTCCCTGACATCATGGAAAATGATGCTAGTTTACCACAAACTGTGAGCGACATAGCCAAGAGCTAGGGCCTGAGGTTTGCTAGTTTACAAGGAATCAAAGAATCCTCCTTATGCACATATTTTAAGGAAGTGCATTGATTGGGTCATTATTCTGACACTGTCACTGCAGCCATTTATAATCATGAGTAACTTAATGTATGTTTAAGTGGCATGCTGCCGTTAATGAGAGCACTCACAAACATGCTTTTTTTTTATGTTTGTCTCTCTAGTTCAGTTACTGAACCATTTGCAACACCAAAGAAAAACTTAAACTGGAAGGCAGTGAACATTCCCACCCACAGCAGTCTCAGATCTCCTAGTTAGGGCTTTTTCTGGGAAAGTGGGTGATATAACTTTGAACTAAACTTGTTAAATTTTAATCAAGTTACCCTTTTGTTTTTGTGTAACAGGCTCATACTCCTACGCCCATTCACAGATGCTTGTTCACAGTCCCCATCAGAATTTCTTTCCCCTCTAACAAAGCCAGCAGACTCAGCATTTCATGCAACTGTGGAAGCAAAACACTCTTGAAGGAATCATGGATCAGGGAAAAGAATTAGGTGGAAGAGGAAGGAGGGGAGGGATCCTGAGGTGTTTTGCCTGATGATAAAATAAATGTTTCCACGAGTAGCAGACCCACCTCAGGACATTTTTGTCGCTCCTCCAGCTTCTCGTTCCTTTCCTTGTCCAGTCAGGCTTTAGTCTCCTACTTAGGCCAACAGATGAACTGTTTGTGTGGCAGTTCTGTAACTAAGAAAAAAATCCTTTAGGGAGAAGGTGAGAAGAATGTATTTTTCTTCATTTGTTTGAACTTGATTACCAGGTGGGCTTACAAGGCAAAATAACAATACTGGCACCATTATTCTGAGCTTTCTCAAACTGAGGTTGTAACTGGGTTTAGATTGTTGCCTCCCTGGTGAATCCTCCAGACACAAGGTTAAGAGATGAAATGATACTTGCTACCATTTTTTTCCAGAAAGAAAATGGTGTGCTGCCCTCACTTCCTTGGAAGAAAGGATAGTGACACTGATTTTCTGAAGCAAGTTCCGACTGTGGATTCCCAGTGAACATAAATGTTTTTCTGGAGGTCTGTACAATGCAATTACTCCCCACTAGTTATGTTGATAGCCATTATTTTGAGTTAGAATTCAGGGACTTGGCTGTTAAGTTTAGACGAGTTGCTTGTGGATAGACACTCTGCTGGAAAAGTAAGAATGCAGGTTAGGAATAATTGTCTTCCTTGTCTTTTCTTTTAGTCACAAATTCCAGAGTGAAATGTCAAAATGAGCATTAAAAAATAAATCCCATTATTGCTGGGAGTTACAACTGTACTCTAAGAGCAACAGAGGCAGAACAAATGCAGAATTCCACAAAAGGCCAGAGTGAAGGCTGTGTTCCTGGCTCATCACATCGTTTTCTTTCTTCCTTTGTTTTTCCATTCCTTCTTTTGTTACTTTATATTTCCATGTCCTTCAGAGGAACATGTTTTATCAGCTATGTGTTAGGAGACAGAACAGCACGTACAGTTTTCTTGTAGTCTTGCTCTTTAGGGAAGCCACTTACAGTTTTCCACATGCCACTCATAAGACGGGTTACTAGAACTTATTTATAGCAACAGATAGAACTAAGCTAAGCTGCAAAGTGTTTTGATATTCTTGACTAAAAGATGCTGCACAAAATGCAAATAACTGTTTCTCTTCTTTTCATCATGACACCTCTTGGCTCCAATTTTACCACAGTATGCTCTTCTGTCTCTCCTTACAGCTGTATTATATTGTTCTCCTTGCTCCCTCCTATCACCTCATCTTTCCTTCCACATCAAGGAACCTTTCTCAGTAATAGTTCTGGCATTTGGGCATAAGGAGCATGCCCCACTCAGAAGCATAATAATATTAAATCACTATAAAATGTGGTTATCTTGGGTTCAGCTCTGGATGTCATTTACAGTAGTTCAATTGAATATTCAGTAGAATAGCTGATGATAGGCCTGATTCATTTCATTCATGCCAGATTTACCTCCCATGTAACTCCATTGCCTTCAGCAGTTGATTTTAAATGAGTAATAATGCAATAAGTGTAGCTGAGATATTTAAGTGCCATAGCAAATGAAGTGTGTATGACATCAGTGGGTTGCACATTTTCATTGTTACCAGCCAAAACAGTGAGAACGCTACAGTCTCCAAAGGTCTCAATAAAGTACATCAGCACTAAGGAAAAAGCCTATAGTGCTGGTATTAATTTTTCAAAATCACACAAGGAGAATTTGCCTATTTCATTGAAAATTACAGGACCTTACTTACTGACAAAGTGTTTCCATTTTAACAAATATGGGTGCTGCTAATACAACTTATTTCCTGTAACTTCTTTCCATGGGGAGTAGCTTAGAAGCACAGGGGAACAAGAAAATTCCTGGTGTTATTTCAGTTTTCACAGTACTGAGGCATTAACTTGAGCACAAATAGTGAACCACATAGAAAGATTCTTGCTAGGCTTTCATCAGTGATTTCCAGCAGCATTTACTATTTATATAACACCAGTGAAATATTTTTAGATGCTCTGTCCAACCAAGTTTGTCACTGTGATCTCAATGAAATCATAGGTTTTTTTTCTCTTCAACACAATTTCCTAAAGGTTTTCAATAATTTTTAGTTACAGAAGTAAAGAGCTATAAAACTATTCATTACAAAGCACCAAGAGGCAAATTAAGAAATTAGACTTTAACCAACTTCTTCAATCAAAATATTCAGAACTACCTTCTAAGTTTTAATGAAAGACTCCTTCTTGAAACAGTGATAATCAGTATGGACTTGGGCTACAGAGGTCACCCCTAACTAACTTATGGAATATTACTATTACTGCCATGATAGATAAGAGAAATACAGTGCATGTACTATACTTAGACTTTTAAAAGGCAGACGGAAAGGTTCTATACCAGAAATAAATTGCTTAGGTGAAGTCATGGAATAGCAAGAACAATGGGGCAATGGACAAAACACAGGTGTAATAACAGAACACAAAAAGATATCTGAAAATGGATGTTTCATCCTATTAAAGAAGAAAGAAGAGGAGTAAATACATAAAATAAGAATAAATTTGAAGAATAATCTTCTAGATCTCCCAGACTGGATACTGTGCATGGTTACAAAAGGGAAACCAAACACTGAATGAATCCTAACTCCACTCCTGGCAGTGCAGGAGGTGTATAGACCTGCCTAGGATGGTCACACAGATGGAATTCAGATCTGTTGTGCCTGTCATTAGTAGACTCAGGTAGCATTTATGATGAGATAAACAGTTATTTAAACAAAGACAAACAAGTTTTCTAAGCTGTCAGTGATTTTAATGTCAGGCAAGCAATGACTAACAGAGGGTTCTTCCACCTCCCCCTGATCACCACAAAGCAATAATGATAGGCATCAATGTTCTTCCCAGAAGCAAGGAATGAGGAAGAAGAAGTGGGTCTGAGGCAAAGGAAAGCTAAGCTGCCAAAGCCACAAGGCAAGAAATGGGTCTGCAAGTCAAACGAAATGCAAACTCTCCTTAGTTTTTGGTGCACAGAACATGGGGGGCAGTGTCTGTAGCGTGAATGAAAGACTGTACTACTCCCTTCCTCTAAATTTTACTTTTCAAAGTTCTTCCACTTGTTTTTCTGGGGTTCACTTCTGTACTCTGTGTGGTAATTTTTTTCCTGTAAGACATAAAAAAACTCTTTAAGCCAAATATAAATACAAAAATGTAATGTATGTTAGCAGTAAATGTGAATCAATATGGTATTACACTAATGCACCAACAATAAGATATGTTGCACCAAAATACTCTTGGTAGCACAGTGTAACCAAACTGTTGTATATAGGACAATGATGGGAAAACAGCAAAGAGACATCTGTGACTTCAAGAAATAGATATGTCCATTTGTGGAAGAGAAAGCATTAAGGAAAAAAAGACCACAGGGCAGATATGTTGGTCTGGATAAAACTGCATGGTCTTATGTCTTTATTAACTAGTTCTAGGTGGCTGAAGTTCCTAAAGTATGTAAATAAAAGCATTCTAGGAGTACTGTGAACAAATAAGCAGGATAATTTTTCTATAAATGGTACTCTCAAATCTTAATCCATTTTTTTATTATATGTGAAAGTTATACTGATGTAACATTAGGAGTGAAATTTTAACTGAAAGATTTAAACCAAAGTTTTCTTCAGAAACCCTCACACTATCCCCATGAGTATATGCATAATAATAGCCTCTTTCATTATGTACAGGATTTTTGCATCAGTCACTGAATAATAATTATTGTCTACTGTAGCTTCACTCCAGCCTACCTGGAGTTTCACAACATTGCAACAGAAAGCTAATTTCTGAATAGGCAGCTCCTCAAAAAGGCAGTGATCTACCAGATGCTAAGAGGATACACAGAAACATGAGGGAGGGCTTAAGCCAGTATATAGGAGAGAAACCAGATGTGTGAGAAACATTGTACAGCCACTGTCAAAAGTGAGGAAAGAAAAATCCTGAAAAGGCAGATGGGTGGACAAAGTGACAATAACATAAAACAACAAAATAGACAACAAACTGCCTACAGAGATGTAAGAAAAAAAAACAAACAACGAAAAAAAAAAACCAAATGTTCACAATACTTGAAGAGATAAAATAAGTAAGTATGAAAATATTTTAAAATAATGAGGCACTTGGGTTTTTCTAAGATGTGTGTATGCAAATCCAAGAAGCATAGCAAAGGTAACTTCAATAATAATAATAATTATGGCTCTGAATTCATCAGGGTCTTGAACAGGTTAACGACTGGTATATGACTGTATCTGAAATTATATATGGCTGCAAAATGGAAGGTACAAATACCTAGATCTTTTTAGTTAGTTTGGAAATTTAATATTAAATTACATAGAAGTTTTAAGAAGACTTATACTAATAAAATGGTGCTATCTTAATTAATTTATAGCATTTTTTAAAAGGCATAAAAGCATCCATGCGCAAAGCTATACCGACTTTTTTGATATTATACAAATTTTAATGATACCTTTAACACATAGTTCACATCATACAAAATCTTGTATAGGTAAATCACAGTGAAGTTGATTTGCAGCTGTTACTATTTGACAATAGCAGTATTTAGTTTTCAGTGGACCCTAAGGTTCCACCCCCAACACTGCAAATTTCTGAATTTATTTATAATTTAGGTATTTTCTCTCAAAACTCTCAACAGAAGCTGGGAGTAAGAAAAGGATACCAGCCTAGAACAGCTTCATTGGTACAAGAGGCTTGATCTGTGTCTGATAAATGTTGATATCCAGGCAAGGGGAGTGTTCCAAGAGCTTTTTCTATGGTTCTTTACATCTCATTTGCTTGAATTAAAATAATTGAGCAAGTACAGAGTACACTAGAATTCAATCTAGTATATCTTTGGATGGCATAACATCTTTGGGTAGCATTAGAAAAGTGAGTTGACTAAAGGAAATTTGCTTATCTACAGTAGGATTGAAGCCAAGGAAAACTGCAAAATGAACACAAAGTAGACCACAACACGGAGGAAAAGGGAGAGCAAAAGAAGTTGGTAGGCTTTTTTGTTTTCCTGCACAGTTCCTATAATTGTTTTAAGTGTGACTTTTGAGTTATGTTGTTCTAAAAGAAAGGAGAAACCAGTATTATGTTTGGATAAATTGACTAATAAGAACAAGACATCAGAAAGAAACAATAGGGCCACAAAAAGATAGTGAAAGTAATTTATTGACAGCATAGGTAGGCATTGCAAAAAATTTTAATGAATTCTGAGCCTCAGAGTTCAAAAAAAAGGGGATTGGGAACAGATGCCAGAAACAGACATAAATTTAACAGCAGAAGTGGAAGGCATACTGAAGGAACTCAAGATCGTGCCAGAAGAGGTGACCTAGAAATTAGAACATTTAAAGACTGACAAAACTAAAGGACCAGAAGGTACACATTTGATGAAGCGTCCCAGAAGAGATAGGGAAACCTTTAGCAAGTTTATTTATAATCTCTTTGGAATTGAAAAGGGCAAAGTAGCACATATTGAAGAAGTGATCTAGCTAAAATCTAGAAAGCTTGACTTGTAAGATGAAAGGTGAACCAAATACTTTAAAAGGTAAAGGCATCAATTAGTTACACAGATTTTCTAAAGCTATACAAGGCCACATATGTGAATTTCACAGTTATTCAGAGCTGTATTTCTATCTTAAAACCATATGAATGGTTATTTATCTACTGACACTTAAAAGTTTTCTGTTTTTTACTTTATAAGCTTTGCTCCTTCCCCTCTAGAGAAGTACCACCAAAGTTTGTCATTTTGTCACGATGGCAGGACTGTCACTCCGTAATTGAAGGAACAGGTGGACAAAGGAAGGCCATAATCAGAAGGCCAGAGAACCTACCTTATGAGGAGAGACTGAAGCAGTTAGGTCTTTTCTCCCTGGTAAAGAGAAGACTCAGAGTGACTTTTTCACAGTATTCTAGTACTTAACAAGCAGTTACAGAGAGTATGGAGGCTCTCTCTTCACAAGGATTCACATGGAAAAGGGGCAATAGGTACAAGTTGCACCAGGAACGGTTTCAAAAATTTTTTTACAGTAAAAACACTCAATGGGGCAACCTCCCCAGGGACATGATGGAGTTCCCATGTCTGGGGGTTTTCAAGATGCAATTACTCTCACTGGGACTCCCTTTCCTAGGAAAGGCTGGACGACATGATCTTTCAAGGTCTGTTCTAACCAGGACTGCTCTTTGATTCTATTCTATGATGAACTGGCTTGTTTGCCGTATCCTTCAGTGAGCTATGGAAATGTATATGTATTTGCCAATACTAACAGAATGCTTACTGATACACATAGCCATATATTCTCAGTTTTGTGTGCTGGAGACTCTTTCAGCATTTCCCTTCTTCTGGCCACATGCTCTTTTAGGGCTGAATTTGACACTGACAGGCATTTCCTGTGTAGTCCAGAATCATCTAACCTTGCCCTGTGCACCTGCAGGATGCTTGAAATGGCTGTGATTTCCAGTGCACAACTTCTGTTGCTGTACAGCTTTTCTTTAAAAACATAAATCTGACTTTTTATATGGTTTTATAAAACTCTGTAAATGACAGCTCACTGAAATTTTCACTTATCCTGGATTTTGTCAAAGGAATTTCCTGTGATATAAGCCTCTAATCCAGATGTCTTATGAACTTAATTAAATTCAACAAAAAGAAATTATGACAACTACAGAATTGATATATTTTGCTTAGTTTGCAAAGAGGGTTTTAAAGAAATTCAAATGGATTAAAATTGACCAAAGCTATAGAAAAAATCACTCCTGAGTTCGTAGTGAAGTTTTTTCAGAGAACCTAAGGAAAGTTTGCTGCAGGCCTGGTGATATATGGTACTGTCAGTATGTTACTTTAATGTCCTAAAAATTGACATGTATATTATAAAGGGTAGCTATAAGTTCTAACAGTTCTGAATGAGGGAAGCATCAGGCAAGTATAAGGCCAAAGTATCACTATTAAGACAGATTTTATTCTCCTTATATAAAAGTAACCTGAAACACAGAATGTGCAGTAACAAGCTGAAATTTGATGACTGCACAAAACTGGAAAATAAGTCAAAATGAACGAGTTGGACACTAAAAGAAAGAGCAGTTGGAAAGGATAAGATCAAGGACAGATATATGGTTATGAAATAATACAGGAAAATATAAGAGAAAGACACTGAAGATGAAAAGAAAGATTTTCAGTTTTCAAGCAGCGAAACAGAAAAATCTAGGGGTAGTAGAATCCAACACATAAACCTTTGACCCATTGCTTACAAGCAGTAAATTGTAAGAAAGTGAAACTAAGGCCACATAAGAAGGCTTGGGAAATGTAATTGAATGGAAATTATTTGACTGATGTAGAAATAGGACCAGGAGAATAGTTTTTTTTATTGGGCATAAAAGTCACAAATAAAGGGTAAAAAATATTAAATAAGGAAGTTCTGATAAGGACTAAATTCTGTCTTGGGAGAGATTTCATTGAAATGAATAGGCTTCTGCATACATCTCCATAAAAAATAAAGCTGACATAACCCAGGTAGCTTTCACTTGGTTTTAGCTAGCATTCTGACTACTTTAATCAATACCTCAGGTAGTTTATCATATTATAGTGTTCAATTCAGTGAATGTAAGTTCACAGAAGTTCACCTTTGGGAAAAAATACTTTCCCCAATGCCAGGAAGAAACAGGTAGTTTTTTTTGATAAATGGCTGCATCCAGCCCCATGCCTGATCTGCTTAAGTTGTTATTGTACATTTGCTGTAGGTGACCCTGAAAAAACAAGGTCCAAAGGTCTGCTCAGTTTTGGGACAGCCACATCCAGGACTAGGTTGTCCAAGATTTGAACATTTTGCCTTCAGTTTGAGCAGCAGAGCTGAGATATCTCAGATGCAGTCAGGAAATATGTGTCTCTGGAGGTAATCATAGTATCATAGAATAGAGTTGGAAAGGACCTTAAGATCATCTAGTTCCAATCCCCCTTCTATGGGCAGGACACCTCCCACTAAACCATGCCACCCAAGGCAATGTCCAACCCAGCCCTGAGTACCACCAGCAATGGAGCATTCACAACTTCCTTGCCAAGGGGCAACCCATTCCAGTGCCTCACCACCCTTACAGTAAAGAATTTCTTCCTCATATTCAATCTAAACTTCCCCTGTTTAAGTTTGAATAGGTTGCCCCTTGTCCTCTCACTACAGTCCCTAACGAAGAGTCCATCCCCAGCTTCTCTGTAGGCCCCCTTCAGATATTGGAAGGCTGCTCTGAGGTCTCCATGCAGCCTTCTCTTCTCCAGGCTGAGCAGCCCCAACTTTCTCATCCTCATATGAGAGGTGCTCCGGCCCCATAATGTTTGTTTCTCAGTGGCTGGTTCTTCCTCTGAGAGTTTCTGGCCTCCCTTCTCCTGTAATGGTTCTGAGGCCACAGACCCCCCAGAATGGCTTATCTTTCCATTCCCTAGTCATCTATGTAGCTTCCTCTGAAGTCCTTTTCTGCTGAATATGTCTAGTTTATTACCTCAGTAGCGAATGTGAGCTTTATGCTTCTGTTTACTTCACTGAGACTGTTTGTGAACTGATGGGAATACCTGGTGTACATTGCCCTGTACATTCCCAGTGTGAACCCCTATACCCACTGACCTCGATGAGAATGTGGCTAGTTGTTCCTGGTTCTTCTGCCCATCTATAGATATCTCATGTTGTCATGTACACATGGAAGAAATGCAGAATATAAACCAGATAAAAAACTGTATTTGGCTACAAACCATCCCCACTTAACTCCATGTCTCTCACATGAGCATGTAATTTACCAGCAGGTAGTTCAGTGAATTTCAATGTAACCTAACAGACAAAGAAAACACATTAGACACACTGAACACTTGACAATATTTTTAATGTTTTACCTGCAATTAATAAGTGTGGTTAACAGGTTTTTATGAAATAATAAAGTGGACAACATAGAGAAAAGGTAGTGGATTTCTTTTTTTTTTTTTTTTTTTTTTTTTGAGAGACAGAGATCCACTTTTTATAGTAATTGGGATATAAACACCTAAAATCAGGATTTTATACTAAAAGGGCAAGCTAACCTTACTAATGGTGATTACTCACTGTATAATAGAAAAGGAAATAAAAGCTTTTTTATAAAATGTATCAAATCCTAAGAGTGCTGTTAAACTCATTAAAGAAAAAATGAAGTTAGAGAAACTGGTCTTATTTTTTTTCGCTCCCAGTAGAGTTCATTTCTACTTCAACAACTAAGCCAAGGTCACATTTAACTCACTTCAATTTCACCCAGTGCACAAGCTAATGTCAATAGTACAGCTGCCATGCAGAGCTAAAGACTGATGGTTAGACAAAGCCATTTACACAAGGCTGGGTCTTTCATCTTCTCTCAGCTAGTGACATAAGAAAGCACTGAGGTTATTCTCAACTAGAGACTAAAACTGGCATATTAGAAAAAATGTTATTCTCCTTAGCTGTCACACAAAGGATCTGAAGAAATGTAGAAATGTTTTTTTCCTTGGTCATCTAGGGAGATCACAAAGTGACTCTAATAGCCTTCACTCTGAAAATTTCACATGGTTTAAGTGATTGCCAAGTCTGATATTTTCCATTTACACTTCATTGCCATCAGAAAAAGAAAAAAATCAATATACCTACCTACTCAAGTGTGTCACAGGATGAGCTTATAAAAGAAGACATCAGTCTTTTTAGGGCATGAAAAATATACTTATTCAAATATATCTTATTTAAAATGACATAAATTGCAGTGGTTAGTCAAGATTCGATTTCCTCTAAAATATAAGACTTAAAATATTCCCTGACTTGCCAAGGAACAGGAATCCTTCAAACTGTTGATATGTACAAATCTACTCATTTTCGCCTGTAAGTTATACCAGCCACTGTGTACCAATATTAGTGACTATCTTTAGGTATTTTAAAGGGGAGGTGAGGTCTAATATGTTATCATATTTCTCTGAGATGGTACAAATAACTGGAACCATGTCAAACCTGGGAGTAATACTTTTTTTTTCTTTTATTTCAGTTTTACTATGTATATGAATTTGAATTGCCTTAGTTTATTGGCCCTAATATGATTCCACAAGATGTCACGCAGCTCTAACAAGCTCAAACACTCTAAGCAGAGTTATCTTCCCTTCACATGCTGTAGTTCTTACATATCTGTCCTATTAAAGGTTTCTAGCAATTCCCATACAACAATAGGCAATGTCTTTGTTTGAGATTAATAAAATATCATACGTACAATGGAATTGGCTTTTCAAAGATTTGACTGCTTGGCCATTGTCAAGAACATTTGACAGGTGAGAGCCAAATTTGTCCCTGACTGCTCTACTCTCAATGGAAGCTGACAGGTCATCATTCACCTTATGATGTTGTTTCAACCCCGTTATCTTTTCTACCTTGTTTTAGCACCTCTCTCTGGCAAAGGGAGTGAGTAAGATGTTGAAGAACTGAGGTATTTCAGGCTATCTGCCAGCAAGTGCTAAATAATAATGGAATTTGTTTGCTCACAAATTGAGCAATTGAATTTAGACATTGAGCAGGTCACCTCTGTGATTCTTCCCATCCCCAGCTGGTCAATTATCTAAAAAGGCAGAATTACTAGGGTCAATCCTGAAACTCTTTTCCCCATGTGGTAGCACAACATACCAACCATACAGCTACTAGGCCATCCCCCACAGTTACAAGTATTTCAAGGTCAATTTATCAATTTAACAGCTTCATCTTCTTAATCACTAAACTTCTGTCTCTTTGAGCTTGTGCTGAAAGACTGTGGCTGCTAATTAAAATGGAGCTTTACTAGCAAGTACACAAATTAGATCCTGTCAGTAAGTTTATTCTAACTATTGGTCATTTCTAAATGCCTTTTTAATCCCCTAATTTTTACATTAAAATTCAAAAGCCTAACAATCTTAATCACCCCTACATCAAATTCATCATTAAGAACAGGAAGCCAGATGGTATAATTTTGATTTACCGGACTTCAGCGTGAATTAATGTACTGAGTGCCGATAATGAATACATCAAACCTGATATTGCAGAAACCTATGAATCTGGCATGTTAAATTAATAACACACTTTGCACAATGAAAGCATGTAAGCTCATATAAAACCAAGGAGTAATGGTCCCTTTTATTTTAAATGGTCTTTATTAGCCTGCAGTTTTGACTCTTAAGAAAAAAAAAAAAAAGGATGAACATTGTGCTTAAGAAAGTTCTGTCTTCTCCTTATCTACTCTTTTTCATGCATTTTTTGTAGACATGAAATGAAATGAAATGAAAATCCACCCAATTACAAACTTTATAGTTGTGAAAGATATATTGGTGGAGAAAGGGCCCTAGTGAATTGACTGAATCCATTCAATTTACGTTGAAATTACGGTTAGAAGTTTGACTGGCATGCTGAAATTCACTTATACCGAACTGTCGTAGTACAATGTTGTTTACTACATGGAATATGTAATGAATTATGCAGATTATGCCAAGATTTTTCTTTTATCCTTTTCTTTCTACTGTTCATTGCTTCTTGTTCCAATATACCTATGCGCTGTATGGTAAATATGAAGCTGAATAACATTTGTTAGAACAGAGAGTAAGGAACTGGTTTTACTGAAAAGCAGAGCAATCATACATGTAGAAATAGCTGCTATTAAAAAAAGTACCGGGTAAGTAAGATCCATGCCTACCACATATTCTGATTATCTAGCTATTATATAGCATGGAGATAGCATAGAGATTAGCAGTTTTGAAACAAAATTGACAGATAGTAATTTGAAATACTACAGAACATTTGAACCATTTGCTTGTGTTCTAGCAGTAAGAGGTTACATAGGGCTGAAATTACTTAAATCACTTCTGAACATATAATTTTACATTTACCTACTGAAAATTAAAAATATGGCAGTCATTACATATTCTGAATACAAGGACCCAACTTAATTCCTGTTCAGACTGAAGACAAAATTTTCTTCAATGCTAATGACAGAATCGGGCTCAAATATTTAACTGGAGGATCTTCAGCTTCCTTTTCAGATATGTAACAGCAACACAAATAGAAGTAGATTCTACAATACAAATTCTAGCTCTGAAGTATGCCTGAGTTCTCTAACTTCCAAATAAAATACAGTTTGGAATGGTTTTATATTGAACAACATAAAATGTAAGGTATAGGCCTATAGATCATAAACCAGAAAGGCAGGATAAGAGTGGTCTCTGTTTTGGAAACCACAGACTGTTTCCTACAAAAGTATTTAGAGAGTTAGAAGATTCCTAGTCCAGGCCTGAATAAGATAAAGCTGACTGAATAGGTTAACATGAGCATAAATATTTCTCTGACTTTATTTTGTCTCTCAATCTCTACACAATAAGTGGATGCTTCCATACTCTCAGTGTAGCTGTAGGAAATATATTCACTATAGCGAAGGGAAGATAATACCAGGGAAAGCATTGCAAACCAGACTTAGGTGCTACTTTCCAGCTAGCTTTCCTTATTGCAAGAGGGTGTTCCTGCACTTGCCACTGTGGCACACAATCTGTACTGCTTAAGAGATAAACTGCCGAGATTGATTACTAAACAAAGCAACGGATGCATTATGGATTTATCTAGAGAGGATATAAAAAACCCTCTTATGCCTCTTCTTTATACATTTTAGGTTTTTTACCTTTCAAAGAAGTTGCACTTTACTAAAATCTGGGGAAGGAGGAGGAAGATAGCTGTTCCCAAAAAAGAAATTTACACTGCAAACCATTCTAGCAACTTGAATAGAGCAAATCAGTTGTTCCTGGATGGAAATGTTTCTCACTCTTAAATCTCCAGCTAAAGCTCATTTGACAAACCTATTATAAAATGAATAAATGTAGCTCTTTATGATTTGTCCATTGTCAACATGTTAACACACTTTATTTGAAGGTAGATTGATGAAGTGTGGCTGAAGGAGTTTACCCTCCTGAGTTAAAGAATAGAAAACCCTTTTTTCTTAGCATCTTTCTTTTTTTCTTAGAAGTTCACAAGAGTAGATATACAATTATCCTCGACTTGCTGATGCAAAGGAACAGAGCATTTAGTTTCTTGTCACTGTCTCTGAAATTCCTAAAGGTACAATTAGCATTTCATTTGACATAATGTTGAAAGGTTCATAGATTGATCTTCCCTAAAATGCAGCAAGAATTTTTTGAAATGCAAATTTTGACATTTATTAACTTTTATTCCAGATCTGTTTATAGACTGTAAAACTGTGCATACATTTAACTCAAAGAAGCTAAAAGGACAATGTTTAGGTGGATACTCTGTGTTATAATAAAAGTCTATTTTATTGTTTCAACAATGAAATTTTTATTATCAGAGATTTATGATATCAGCACAGCAGTTTTTACTGCATGATTCACAGTGTTTTTATAGATGTATATTCAACAAAACAAGGAGAGAAATTGTACTGCAGTGCTCTCTCTCAGGAGTGCATTTCCCCATTGAAATAATGTCAGCAGTTTTCCACCTTCAAAGCCCTATGTTTTCAAATCAATTAACAATTCTAATTGTGCTGGAACAGTTGTTCACTTAGTTTGGCAAATGGGACAGGAAACATTATTTCCTTTTTTTGCCTAAAATGAAGACTTTAATCTTCTGAACCATATTTAACATATAAAAAACACACAACTGAAAAGTTAGTTTGGAAACTCACTCAATTGTAAATATTGTTTTTCTTGGTTTTCAGGCCTTGGGAGAATAATGGAGCAAGAGCTCTACAGTTTGCCCTCTGGGTGCCAGCAATCCATCTTAGGTTTCATTCTGAATATTTCAGGTGAGATTTCTATCTATCTGAACAGCTGTAAGAGTTACTGCTTTTGCAAGCTGGTGAGACAAACACTGATTCTAACCAAACTAGTGATACCAGAATGCAGATCTCTATCATGCTACACAGGGCTGACATAAGGTAGGTAATACAACATGCCAGAGCCAAGACTTGAAGGCCAAATTTGCATTCCATTTTAT
>JAOEHY010000538.1:0-22001 GCA_025447955.1 Psilopsiagon aurifrons | reverse complement strand
TGTTCTCCAGGCTGAACAGCCCCAACTTTCTCAGCCTATCTTCATACGGGAGGTGCTTCAGTCCCATGATCATCCTCGTGACCCTCCTCTGGACTTGTTCCAACAGTTGCATGTCCTTTTTATGTTGAGGACATGGTGCAAAAGGGGGTGTTGTCCCCTTTTTGAAAGACTTGAAACAGAGACGGAGGGATAAAGTCCTCTAGCCCAGATGAAAGACATTAAATTCTTTCTCTTTTATGCAAGTTTTAATGACTAGAATTTACTTGGAACGTGGTGACAGGGACCTGTATTCTGGAACTCTTCTTTGTCAACTGAGACATAAGTATGCTACTGGTAGGAGTCCTTCCCCAAACAGGCTTTGAAAGCATGATCCAGCCACTGTCCATCTGTCTCAGGAGCACAGATATTGCTCAGTATCACTTCCACAGTGTCTATGATCTCATTAAGCCCATGAGCATACATATCTTGTTGACATCTGAGGAAACATGATGATTATCAACAAAATGTAGGGCCTGTTATACACTGTAGCACTTCAAACGCAATGAGGTTATTAAGGCTTAATTACATAAGAAATGGTATACATTTTTTGTAAGCTGGTAGAATGTCACTTGCAGAAGTTAAGCAAAATATAAGTTTCCTAAGTTTCTATTATAGTTTTATTTCCAGCAGTATTCTTTGACAAACTAAATAAATTACTGCATGTATTGAACCTCTGAGGCTTGGGGCAAAGAATGGAAAAATTATTTACAAAAGCTTGAAAATATTTAATCACTAAAGGCAGGGGGCAACTGTGTTTTAATTAGCAGTTCCTCAGGCCATTGGCTGGCTGGACGCTTTCTCAAACAACCACACAAACGCACTGAATAGCTGTTTGCCAGCCTTAGGGTCAGGCCTGAGATGAAACAGATAAGATAATTGGCTCTAATGAAATCCAGAAGGCCTTGGCTTTCTTGTTTGAGCTTGGATTTGAAGAGTGCGTGTGGAAGTGAGGCTTAATTCAAACCAGTCCTGAACTAGGCCAGTTTTTCAGTGACTTTGATATTGTTTGAAGTTCTGAAAGTGTTCGCCACACCACTAGCCTGCTGGGCTGGGCCTCCCCGGTCACCTTAATTACTGAGCTTTATTGCTGACTTTACTACACAGGAAAGGAGCCATTATATGTTCCATCAACATCAGCTCTCCTCAGATTGGAGGAAAGGGCAGGGTGAAAGGCCACTGTAGGAAGGCAAAAACTTCACTTTGAGGTAGTCAGATCATTTACCCGTGTTAAATTTCACTGTGCTATGTGTGTACATTCCACACAACACAGAAGCCCAATTTCCTTTTTTTTTTTTTTTTTTTTCCCGCAAGTGATTACTTTTCAAAACATTTTGTTTGTGTCTGATTAGCAGAAGGGGACATTTATTCATGGAGGTGGAAAGAAGTCAAATTGCAACAAATGCTTAATCATCACAAGGGAAAGAAATCTAGTTAAAATCTGTAATAAAGAGAAATTGTTCTTAATGCTTCTTTGAAGTGGGAATAAGTGAGGAAAACCCTATGGTGTGTTTGCAGACCTGACACCCTGCAGAACTGACTCCTTACAGCCAGCCTGATATTTTGAGGACAACTTGTAACGTTCTCTCCAAAACCAGAAAGGCTCCTGTGAAACACTGTAAAGGCAAGCAACAATTGAGGTATTTTAGCAATGTTAGTTGTGAATTATTCTCTCACAATAATTACTTTCAGAATTTGGCCCTACTATCTTAGGTGCTCCAGCTGGTGGTGCTGCTGGAAAAAAAAAGCAGCTGAACTTGTGTGCATTAATGGGTTTTCAGATTTAGACCTCTGTAGCACAAGAAACATCTCTTAGGCTTCAGTATCCATGTCTGGGGCCTCCAAGGTCCCTGGAAGACTGCTGTCAGGAAACCTGTGGCAGATCCTGCAAATGCTTAGATGTGTGGCTGAATATATTTACATGTTAACTCATTAAGTCAATCAGGCTACTAGCCTGTGTAAGGTTACACATGTGCATTTATGTTTGCTGGATTGGGCCTCCCAAGACTAATAAAAGCATATAATGTTGCCTGATTCGGGCCAGATCCCATATTACTAACACTAGCACATAATAAAAGAAATATTGATGAATATTACTTTCTAGTGGGACCGAAACTGTGAAGTTCTGATCAAGATATGCAAACATTTTTTCCATGAGTCAAGCAACAAATTAGAAAGGACTGAAAAATCAGTTCTATTGCTGTCTACTCAGTGAGCATTTTAGATTTATTTCCTTTGTGTGTTTGGTATTGTCTTGGGGTGTTTTCTTTCTGTTTGTTTCATTTATTTTTGTTTTTCTTAAAAGCACGAAAATGTCTTGTGTTCCTTCATAAAAATTACAAGTGTCACAAAAATACATTCTGCAAAGTGTTCAGCCCTTTCCTGAAGGCAACTCTATTCCTCAAAGAAGGTTCTGTAACTCAAGATAGTTCCACCTGATGTTATTTTATAAATAATGTCATAATGCAAATTTTATTTGATTTGAAGATTTTTTTTAAAACAAAGGACTCCTGTTTAAGAAGCCTGAAGGCTTCTTATTGTTCTTCCCTTTCATATGACCTGTCATTTTAACATTTTACATTAGTAGAATGGCATACTGGTTATGGGATTTAAAGAGAAACAATAGGCTTTAATATTTTTACCAACATTTTGTGAATTTTTAACTTTTTTAAACTCATAGAGAGCACCACAGTGACCTGGTTTTATCTTGATGGGTATTTTATTAACATTAATGAATCTCTCTGTATGCTGATAAAATATGTTCTGAAATCATTGCAATTCATTGCAATTATCAGAAAACAAATACTTCCCTTCCAATACAAAAGGTTATCTTGTGAGAAAATAGTGGTGTGGGTGTCATAGTGTGAGTGTGAGAGTTCTTCTAAGCAGTATTTCCAGATGGGAAGATGTTCTGTTCTTTATTAAACAGAAGATTTTCTTTGCTTTCATTTTTTATGACTAAATAACAAGTCACAAACTTCCAATGCCAGGCTCCCAAATGGTAGGTTGGGCTATTAATGTTGTAGATTATAATCCTTGTCTGACTATACTTTCAGCAGCATTCACATTTTGTAGAGGCTAGTATGATTCAGAGAAGCATATATGATGATATAATAATAATATATTGGAAAAGATTTATTGACTAGGAGAAGTGAGATTATATAGCCTATCATTGATTTAATTAATACCTTGCACAAATACCTAATGATCTCTTTAATTGAAGGAATAGGATTATAAAATCTATTAGTGATTTAATTTGACTTTTGCACACCTGTCTACAAATTTTTTAGAGTAAAGTTAAGTTTAGGTAGGTGGTGTAAGCCAAGCAGTGGATGGTGACTGAGGAAAAAATTTCTTGGATCCTTAAACCACTCTTTTCCAAGGTTTCTAACAATGTTTTTAAGGTAGTACACCTTACATACAATTGCTTGTAAATCTTCAGTTTTATAAAAGGGAGCCTAACAAAAATATTCATAAAGTATCTGTTATGTGATTTAATGGTGTTGTGTTGTGTATTTTCAAAACACTATAGAGACCACACAGGAAATCACATTGAGCCAAAAAAAAAATATGTTTGGCTTCATTACTTTATCTGATTCTGTGAAATTCCTGTATCTTTAAAATGACAGATCTAAAAAGTTACCATTAGGTGTCATCTTTCCATGCATCTGTCTGCTCTTCTGTTAAAATTTTCAGCTAGCAAATTCATCTTCTGTTAAAATTGAGGGTAGATTTTGATTCTACTTTTTGTTATTTTTCCTTTGTATCATTTTAGAATGTGTAAAGAAGTGCCACTTGGGTTCAGTAAGTCACTTTCAAATGCAATGACCATGACATTTTTTGGCAGCGCTGCATTCTGTTGTCCATTAAATGGTTTCTACGCTCTTTGATAACAAGAGGGTAACTGGAAAACAAATGCCATTAACAACATTTAATTGGATGCTTGGTGCTTTACCTGTTTGTATAATTATAGACTGCTTTCAGGCATCCTTTACCCTGGTAAACAGTAGCAAAATTGTTAATAAGGACATTACATACCTAAAGTATATAAATGTGGCTTTTTGGCTATGACTTGTCATTGCTGTACTCAGTAATGACAGAGGGAATGATTCACTTCAGAGAACGTTCACAGAGGATGCTATAGGTAGGTAATTATTTTGAGTGAAGAATTCAACTGGGATACATTCCTCATATCGTGGCATATGCCATATTCTCGTAGATTCCTTTTGTGTGATGTAGGACATAAAAGGATTGTACTCTTATTTCCATGACTACAATAAACTTGAAAATAATAAAGGAATTATGGGGGATTATGGTGAATATCACATGAAACAAATGGGAGCTAATATGATTTGAAGCAAACAGTAATTAGAGGAAAAATGAGGGCAGCATGCTTCTTTATTGTTCTTGGTTGTAGTGTGAAGACTTGCACCTGCTGGTTAATAAGATCAGATTTAGCATGAAGAAAAATGAAGGAGCACTTTTAGCTGCATAGTTTCTTCTAATAGATCTGTTTCCTTAACTTAATTCATAATTACAGGTTTCCAAAGTAGCACCAGTTATTGATAGTGCCATAATAAAACACAGGAAAACACACACAAATCCAATGTTTCTTTAAAAAATTAAAATACACCCCATTGCATTCTATTTATGATTGTCCTTAAAACACTTTTAGAAGAAGTGAAATTCTTTTCTAACTGTAACATGAAGCATGACTTTGAATTTTCAGTCAATACTATGTTAGGTGTCTTAAAAAGTAGACCAATAATTCATGCATTTTAATTAAAGAAACAAATAATATTTTATTTTATAGAAGCTATTGTGTAATTGAAGTGCCATACTCTTTGTGGCATATCAGGTTACATAAGGATTGTGGAATTAACAAAGTGCTAAGTGTTGCGTTGCCCACATTTTTTATGAATACTACTATTCTGCAAAAAATCTAGATAATTATTGTTGCTATTATTACAGGATTAGCTGCCCAGATGAGACTATGGTTTTTGCACTGGAAAAGAAGCAATGTACAAGCTGTTAGAAGAAACAGAAGGTTCAGCCTGCTATGTAGAAACAATTTGTATTAGTACCTTAAAGGAAAATGTGGAAAGCAGCCATACGTTTTCAGATCTTAGTCGAAAAATTTGATTACACAGATATGATTCACTTTCTTATGTCCTTTCTGCTTTGAACATGAAGAGAGATGACTTTATATTTGGAAAAAGAAGCTTGAGTTCTGCTCTCTACCCAGGAGACCTGCTCTTCCCCAGTACCTTAAGACTGGACAGAGAACAGTGTTAATGGGAGGCTTCCCAAAACAGTTTCTTTGCTGGAGTTCTAGCTTGATTGACTCAATAATATTGAAGAAGTTGTGATTTTTGTCTTCTTATTTCACACTAGGTTAATGTTTAAAAACTAGCATGTAAACAGAGGTGAATTCAAGGTCAATTTCAGAAATCCAGCCATGTGCCTACAATGTAGGCATTTGCATGTGAGCAGTGTCTACTTTTGTGGAGCTCTGGATGATAACGTCAGCTGAATTGAGAAAATTCTGGACTCACACTTGAGCAGGGATATACACTGGTTGGTTGAATAGCTTTCTAGACTTCATTGCCTGTACCAACTAGGACCTCAATTCAGTTCTCAAAAACATACAAATCCAGTGCCACTGGATGAAATGCACTGAAGAAGCTGAGGTGTACTGCTGGGGCTAACAGCTGTAGCACAGGATCTCTGTGAGATTGTGCCCCATTGGAGAGTCAGCAGATAGCTAGGACAGGTAGTTAGGTCCCTGCCTGCAAAAAAGTTGCTGAATATCTTCACATAGGTAACTGAACTGAATCCTCTGTCTCCATGAAATATGAGAGCTTAGACCTGCAGCTAACGTATACTCTTCTACTATATATGGTTAGGTGTCTGGATTTGAATTCTATCCCTGGTTAAATTAGTCTGTATTCTAGGTAATAGTTAACCATTATTTCATCCATACATGGTTAGGGATATTCTTCCAAACCAGTGTCTCAGATTGTGCCTATTCTTCTATACCTGCAAAATAGCGTGGAAATGTTCAGTCCAGCTTCAAGCTACCTGTCAAATGTCTGAAGAACTCTCATGAATCACCCATAGTAATTTATTTGCTTCACAATGTCAAAATGTAAATACACATGCTGTAAATAGTGTATGTCAGTCTCTCAACTAATCTTTCAGTCTGGAGGAAGCTTTAAAGGGGCTAATATACTGAGATAAATTACCTTTTCATAGCAATATGAAATAGCTTGTACAAAGCAAAGTCCCTGTGGCAAAAGTTTTTCACTATCTATGCTGACACATTTTACAGCTACACATCTTTGCCTCTTGCTGCAGCATGTATTGTAGTCATATCCCCAGGCAAGGTATCTACTTCAGTTTATTGATGAAGTGGGAGGTTTGCCACTTCAGTTGTACACTTTGTCTTCTATCCTTCTGTCGCCAATATTGTTGGCTGCACTTAGACAAAGATACTTGAGAATGAGAAGCTAGGATGAGGTTGTATTCTAGTCAAGTTGTACCGTATACTCCTGAAGGGACTATGTCTCAACATTGACCCTTTCCAGAAATTTAGAGCTGATACTATTTATGAGACTTCAGAGCAGATGAAACATTGGCTAAAGATCTTTTAAATGGCTAAATTTCAACACACTCCCTAAGGAGCTGAGATGGAGATCATTTCAGACCTGTCAGAGGAAGATCATGCCTCAACTGCACTTCATTGTGCATAAAAAATGAGACCTCTCCACTAGATTTAAGAGCCTGTGGTATTGTGATCTGTGTGAAATATTAGAGGAATTCATCTGGGATTTTACCGTGTATATGAAATAAGCTTGTGTCACTAGCAAAGGTAGAAATAGTCACATAAATGTGCTGGTTTCTGTAATTGATCTTTTCTAAAAGTATCTCCATCTTGACAGGGAGCATCTTTTTAGTGTGATTTATTTTGCAATACAGTACACTCTGGTGGCTGCCTTCCAAAAATGCTGTCTTGAATATCTGCTTGTAAACAGAGCAGCCCCAAATCACTCAGGTTCATGACTCCATGATTTTCATTGAAAGATACCTGGGCTGAGGCATAGATGCCAGCTTTCAGGATAGAGCCTCTCTGAAAGTTTGAAGGACTGGTTACCTCTTTCAATAGCAATGCTTACTCTGACAAGGGTGTCCACTTTAGCTCCTCAGCTTTAAAAATTTTTCTCTTTAAAAAAGTGTGTTACATCATGGAGTAGCACTGCTACTTTTGCCTGAAAAAATCCAAATCAGCCATCTTCTGTCTCTTGCCTTTTTGCCATTAAGTGCAGAACAGTATTGTCACAGAGGAACAATCCTTTCTCCAGTCTGTTTCAAACCTTTCACAGCTTTCAGGATCATGGAAAAGAGATAGGTACTCTATAATGAAGGCAACATCCAAGCTACCTCTCTAAAATGCATCTGTAAACTCCGGAAAGTTGTAGAAGTATCTGGAGTTTCCAGAAGTTTCCTCCACAGCAGAACACTTAGTTTGTACTGATTTTTCTCCTCCACTGACACTGGGAAGAGCAAGAACTTTACTATTTGTCCCTCCTTTGGGGAGCACTTGAAAATATTCCCTTGGACAGCATGAGGAGAAGGGCAGAGTTTGAGGAATGAAAACTTTGACTGATAACAGATCTCTGCTGGCACAAGAGCAGAGATGGTAAGTCCCAGAAGATAAACAGGGCTTTGCTACCTACTTCAGGGATGTTTACTTGGATGATGCGCCTTTTACTGTGAGTGGAAGCTGTCCTAGGGAAAAGGGACATATGGCACCACTGGACTTCATTGAAGCTGGTAGTTCTTAAGTGTTTCCCAAGCCTGAGACACAGATACCTGTAGGTAATTCTGTGAATTACTCACCAATGCATCCTTTAAGAAATGGACTTGATTCTGAATGTATGACCTTATCAAAGTCCCTTTGGAATTGCATCTCCAGACTTCTCTTATGGGGGACTGCAAAAGAGAGTTCACAAGGTAAAATGCACAAACATGAGAATCTAGTGAAGGCCCCAGGGGTGAGGCTATATGCAGTTCTGGAAGGTCAGTGCTTTACAGTCTTGAACATTTATGAAGAGTTGTTCATTGTTAAGGAAAAAAGAATAGTTTCAAGCTGGAAGTTTCTGACTGAACCCAGTTTAGGGATTAATGATTACCTCTGGTCATCCGTGGCTAGATTGTGGCATTAGAACAGCATTCTGTTACCTTAGACAACATTCAGAAAAGTAACATGGTTAGTTCAGTGAAAACATACAGGACTGTTTTAAAAACTAAATTTTAAAAAGAAGTTAAATTATTCATGTCAGAAAAAAAAAATAAAAGTGGTCAGCATCTCTCAGAATGGTGCTCTCTGGTCTCATGCATTCACCTTTGTGAGACAATTGGGAAGTAAAGGGGAAGACAGACTGGACTAATAGTAAGGAGCAAGTAGTTGAGAGAAAACAGAGTAGAAAGAGAATGTAGATGAGACAGAGTAGAGGAAAAGATGAGAGAAAACAGATGGAAGCCAAAAAGCCAATGAAGTGAGAAAGACAAGACTATAATGATTTACACAAGACATGGTGGAACTAGTCTGGATAAAATAAGATTAAAAAAAAAAAAAAGAAACTTCTACCTTCAGTCCAACTTCACAATACAAACAAATCTTTAACAGGATTTTTAAAAGGTTAAGGCAAAACTTTGTGAATCTTTTCATCCTGGAATTAGAAACAGAGATTCTGAACAGGGTATTCTGATAGTATTGGTGACCTTGCATAGATAAGATCAAAATAGACATCAAAACATTTATATGTTTATGTGAGCCAAACTTCAAACCCCTTGAGGTCTATTCTTTGTGAATATGTACTTCCTTTCAAAGATGTACAGAGCCTAGAATTGAATGGATGGATAACAAGATGAACAAAATCCATGATTTTTACGTATGTCCTAGAACACCTTTTTTTCTCACATTAGCCTTGTCTAATAACAGTCTTCATTCCCTTAATAATAAATCATTATTTATATTTATATGTAATTGTGAATTAGAAAAATTCTAACTGAGTTTCTTAACTTACAGAAGGAGAATATAGGAACTGTTAAAGAGCACACTAGTTAGAAGGAACTGTGTATTTGACTTCATTTGCAGTTCTAAATAGAGCCAAATTGGAAGATGCATGTGGACCCCATAGCTGTTGAAAAAATTTGTGCTTTTTTCAATTTTAAATGTTTTTTATGTGTAAAGTATCTGCATGAATTATAGAAATACTTAGTATTCTAGAAAACTGCAGTGCCTTCTTTATGCCATTCTTGAGCTGCATCCACTAATAGTTAGCAATCCTACTAAAAGTTCTTCTTAGCACTTCTCATTTGTTGATTTAGTCAGTGGTTTTCATTTTAGGGTTTTTTTTAATGATGATCAGGCCAGAGTTCTCTTTTGGTGATTCAATGGAATTTAAAGATAATTGAGTAGAGCCAGAGGAAGATGAAACTATCAGCCTTGGCAGGTTCAGATTATTTTTAAGTACTCTTTGCTCTTTGATACTCCTCAACTCAATCATTGGGTTTTTTTGGTGAAGTGCAACATGCGACGAGGTGGTGTGAAAGCCAGCTTGCTTTGTGTCATAGCAGGCAAGACTTTACTGGCTCTTGTTCTCCATCAGGTCTCTTCAAAGAGAACTATTTCTTTGCTGACTGGGTTCCCACTTGGACTGACAGGTTGTCAGGATTCTCAATGTCAGAGCATCAATTTCTGTTTGAGAATGAAATTAAATTTTGGGATTTACAATCAAAAGCTCAAATATGTACTATAATTCAAAATAAAATTAATAAAATAATTTATTAACTATTTAAAGGCTATCACATGAAACTGAAAATTGTATTTGTGCTACTGCAATGTCTTTTTTAAGCTGTAGTGGGTAAATAATACAAAAATGCACAAATAATTTATTTGGTACTAGGTAAGAAAATTTGTTGCAAACTACCTGATTAGCAATGTCTGTCAAGTGTGCAGAGCTAGATAAAAAAGAAATACACGAATTGCCCAATGAGTGAGAAGAAAAATATCAAATAGGAGATATTATTTGATTAATGTTATGAATTCACAAAAATCAGAAAGTGTTGAAATTAGGACTGAAAGATCAAAATCAACTTAGATGATTATGTATACAGCCCTTCTGAAGTTATCCTTAATATTATACTAATTTAAGGCTCTGGCTTTTCCTCCAAAGACTGAACTATCTTACAGAAAACCAGTACAAACATTACAGATATAATAAGTAATTCATACGTATTTTTTTCCTTAGCTATTCATGCTGAAGGTCTGACATATTCTTTTTGCATAGGTGCCAAGAGTTTTCTGACCTTTCTTAAAGAGCCCACAACTTAGAAATCTTTTGGATCACCTCCCATGTATTAGCAATGGTAAAACCTTCCTCTTATCCACTGTAATTGCACAACCTGCTATGACACGTTTGGCAATTTCACATTGGAAGAATAATTTTAATGAAGAGTAGATGGTAAGAGTGTGCCAAATATCTCAGCTGGTCTAAAATTCCTTTGTTTTAAATAGAGGTGGCAACTGGAATTGAAGAATTCACAGCAAAAAGATCTTTGCAGAGTTTTGGAGACTGTTGGTAATCCAAAGATTACCAGGAAAAGTGCTGTTTTTTAACTAGTCTTTTGCACATGTACAAATTCTGTTGGCAATTTTGAATATGGAATTTAAAATTGCAAAAGAATTTCATAAATAATTACTAACTTTTGCAGTAAGGACACTGAAGCAGATTGCAGTGAAACCCTTAGAAGAAAAATTATTATGAAGTAACTTCTGAAGGCGTCTGTGAAATACTTGGAAAATGAATGTTTTATCAAATATTTTTTGGCTTTAGTAAAAGTTCAAGTTTTTGGACAAAGTGAATAATTTCAATTACATGCTACCTAGATACTATGTCATCCGCATATCAAACCTGGAAGAATAATTTCTTAGGGGTTTTTTATGAAGATGATTTGAATGTACAATAGAGTTATATTTACTGCAATGTTTTCTGAAACATTGCAATTATTTTAGTGATGCATCCAATCCAAATTTCTGTATTATCTTGACTGTCATTCTGAGAGATAACTGCAACAAAAAAAAGGTGGAAGTGGAGATCATGCTTAGGGATGTTTTTGTTGCTAGTTTCAACATTGTAAATTGAGACAGACACTGAAAAAGGAACTATGTGATTCAGTTCATTCTTACATTTTCTTAAAATTATAATCAATCTCAGTTACCAAGGCAACTGACTACATGAGGATGGCCCAGCAAATAATGGGAAACAGCTTTCTCTTTTATTACTGTAACATATGGTAGGAAAAGTCTTTTTTGTTTCATGCTGTTGAGGAGACTATCCAATTTATCACTCCAAATAGGGTCCAGAAATGATTAAAAGAGATGTGAGCACTTAAGTTTTGTAACAGAAGTGCAGAAACATAAATTCACATGGGAAAGGCAAATTCAGAAAGATGCAATTTTTAGATGCTCTTCAGTAAAATCCCAAACTTCATCTTGGTTTTTCCTCTGACCTTCTTCAGGGATCCTGGCAACATGAACAGTTGGTGCAAGTGATTGTATTGGCAAATGATTAGTATTGTATCAGTACGACTCTCTTGGGTTGAGTGGAACTGCCTTTCAGCTGTAAAATATCTGGCACAAATGAAAGTCTTCTTCCATGTGCACCACTGAAAGTTGTGATTTATCTAGGACCACAAGACTTTCTACATTTCTTTTTCAGACGTCAAATAAAATCTATTAGGAGAAATGTTGGCTGAATGAAGTCAGTGAAAGCTTAAAGAAATATTAAATCACATCACGCAATATCTGCATTTTCATGTTTTGTTTCTTGGGCTGAGATTTCAAGTGCTCTGCTGTTCACTACTCCTTTTTGTACAAAAAAAAAAAAAAAAAAGGCAAAACCAGAAAAACCAAACTGTGAAACATTTATGCCGAAGTAATGTTATTCTTGAATTCTCTGCTGTTGTCTTCAATAATTTTTCAGTGGCCTTTATTTTTTTCCTTTTTTTCTTATCCTTCCCCGTGTTCTTAAGAAAAGCTTTGTTTCCCCTCATTTTAGGTGCCATTGGGAATATATATCCTTTTTTATTACTATTTAACTTTTCTGAAGCTGATACAGTATCTTCTGACCATCTTCAGTTTTGTTTCAGATATTGTGTTGATGAAGATTTCTTCTTAATTTTTTATGCTTCATTTATTAAAACTTCCTGTTTGTGACATTGATTCCTTTATATTTTAAATTCTTTCTTAAATGAAAACGCTTCCCTTTGAATTTCAGGTATAAAACTCTATTTTTTTCATACTACTGAAATGAAAATCAAAATTCTTATTGTCCTCAGCATGTCATATTTGGCTTCATATTTCCCTAAACATTAGTTTTGTCCAGTCCCTTCTTTGATTTCACTCTTTAAGTTACAACTCTCTTGCAAGAGAGTTTTTTGTATTTTTAAACAGTAGCCTACCTGTTCAATACCCTAAACAAGTCTGATACTTTTCTTTGTGATTTCAGTACTTCTAGTCACATTCAATTCAGCTTATTTGCAATTGCTGACATACAATTTTCCCTGCCTTTGGAATCTATCATTTCCTCTATTTTATTGATAAAAATGAGTGTAAGGGAAGATAGGGGATAGGGTAATATAAAGGAGACAGGACTCCTCCAAACTACCCATACCCAACACCAGATCACATTTCTAACCAAACAGTAGCTGAAACTGCACCAGAAAAAGTTGTAGTTTCTAACACTATGTAGTACCTAGGGATTAGTGCTTTAGTGTGAGTTCCCCCTGCTCCCACAAATATCTTCTCTCTTTTTCTATGAGAATTTTGCAGGGGGTGTGGGAAGAATAGAGACTGAAAAGTGCTTTTCTGGGTTACCTTACTTTATCTGTAAATATTTCCTGTAACCCCCCACTAAAATTATATCAGTGTGGGTTCCATTAAGTGACATTCAATGTAGGTAAAGTAAGCAGACTTGATGCTTTTGTACTGTATAAAACCTTGTTATATGAGAGGTGCTGTATTTTTGGCTAGCAGAATGAAGCCCAGCTGCTCTGTTTAAATACATACTGGAGAAATGGGATGGTCTAAAGTGTCCTCAGTTCCAATGGCAAAGTTTTATCAAGCATGAGACAAAGAGACTTCTATTTGCTAATACAGAAATGCTGGATACTTTTGCTTGCATGTAGTTTCAAGATCTTCCTGTTTGAGACCAGAGACACTTCTTGTTGATTAATTTGGTTTAGGTGTAAGAAAACATCTGTATGTTCCTTTCCTACCAGTGTATGTTGTTCCTCTTCTACCACTGTATGTTGTTACTCAGCAAAAAGCAAGAGGAAGTGACATATGTCTGTATCTTCCCTTTGAAAGAATAACTTGTAAGAGCTGAAAAGTAAGATTAGCCGTATGAATGATTTTCTGAATAGCATTAGTCCAAAGGAATAATGACAATATGATATATAATAAAAAAATAGTGGCCATCCAGAAACTTTTCTGTTGAATAACAAGCCAGGAAAGCCCACGCACAGGGGAAATACTTTTAGAAGCAAGTGAGCTTATGGAAAGAAATACAGGGTAAAGGAAGAAAGCATTTGCAAAAGAGAATATAGAGACCTCTTAGAAAAATTTAAGACAATCTCATGTACTTTGTAGTCACAACCATGTTGATGAATACAGCATGTGAAAAATCATGCTTTTGCAAGTAACCATGACCTTGATGAATAATTTAATTTCTAGAAAATGTTTGTTTTCTTTTCATTTAACAGGAAAGAAAAAATATTTCCTTTTAGGCAAAATGAACTTCAGAATTTAGCAAATTTTGTGGTAAAAGTATTTTTTCCGAGTGATTTATGTATCTTTTATCCACTCAACCTATTGCTCCCATGAAAAATGCAGTGCCTCCAATTCATCTCCCCAGGCATTTTTTAATAAGGTTTAGCCTTCCTCTTCCCACATCTCACTTTTGTAAGAATTGAAAACAATTTAAACTTCTCTAGTAATAACTTCAGTGTTTACATAAGCGGATTATCAACATTGCAAAATGAGCTGTTGTACAATCAATAGCAGTAAATTTTAGGTAGCCTATTTTCTTCGATTACTGCTCTTTGTCAGACTGTACGCTATATGCCCAAACTGTAAAGCTTTTCTAAAGATTTTTCGTAAAGGAGAAGGGTAAATTTTGGATCTAAAGGAACTTCATATTCCGGAGTCCTGTTATCTTTTAATATATCCAGAACACGACCACTTCTTTCTTTGCTCCAATTCCACCATTCCTGTGAAGTGTAAATACAATAGGTACTATGTTTCCTTTCTTGTACATTGTTCCTTGATTGCTGAATAGTTTTAAAGGTGTCAAGTATTCTAAAGATATATGGAAATATAGAATATACAATATGCTCAAAATAATATGCCTTTTTATAGGCATATGAAATTCTTCAGAGAGGAGACCATGCTATCATTCATTTTGTGAACTCTGTAAATGCAATGTGGGAAGTTTTTACCTCTGTATTTGTAATATTGTATCATAAACACAATACTTTTGTCTTCTTAGGAGCAATCTTATTACTTCTGCATAATAAAATTTACTGGGAGCAATGAACTGTTTTAGTAATATTAGCTTATTTTGTTAACATTTCAGGCCAAGTCCACTGAATTGTATGATAAAATACTGCTGAAAGAAATTACTTAGCAGAAAGGCAAAACTGTTATTTTGTTGTTGAAAAAACTATAGTGTCTTGATAGAAATGTAATTTGTTTTCTAAGCAGGCATGCAAATTTTAAAACAGTAAACTTAAAATACCTTCAAATGTGGTTATTATATCTATGTAAGAAAAATTTCTCAAGTTTTACTTCTCCTTTTTCTTTTTTTCTTTTTTTTTTCTTCCATAAAATAAAGCAATAACAAGAAATTGGCACCAAATTGGTTTTTCTGATAGGAACATGTTACACCATGAAAGCTAAATGTATCTTAAATAATACTTAAGGGAAAATTTGGCAGTGTATATGCATGCATCTGTACCATTTCCCGTACATGTTATAATGGCTTTGATAGAAAAATAATTGACTTAAAATAGTGGGATTTCATATTTATTGCCTTTTACTTTCTCAGTGTTAGTGATACTATTTTAAGTCATGCTGTGTTTTATTTTAAGCACCATCTTTGCAAATTGAACCTCTATTTCCTCCTTCTCATATGTCATCTTCATTTGTATAGCTGTTGCAAGCCACATCAGTCCTTCAGCTACCAGCTGGAATTTAATAAATAAGGTTTATTTATGTTGCACAAGATGGCATAGATCATAGAATCATAAGACATAGCACCAACCAGCTTTATTTAAGAAATAAATCAAAGGTAAGAAGATAGTAAACTTTTATTTCATCATGCCAGTGCTTCCAAAAATAAGATTCTAAAAAGAGGAACATTTAATAGAAAATGCAGATTTATCTTTTTTACCCAGTCACTTTTCAGGTAAAAGTGTACTGTAAGGAGATATCCTGCCATTGCATGTGCTATCTTGGCCTGTATTTCCATAGAAGGCCTTATCTTTGAATACTGGACAGCTTGAAGGGTAACATCTTCTTTCAGTGTGTAATCATTTAAGAAGTGCTTAGACCCATAGCCTTTGAGCAAGCTTATTTAGCCAAACCCTTTACCTAATACCACTGAACTTTGAATTTTACTCAGTTTTGAATGGGGATGTGAATGTGCATTTTACATGTGTATATGCATTTATTTATAGAAGTTGGATAATTTTATTTATGTTATTAATATTTAAATGAATTCTTTAAAGCACAAAGTACTATTTTTCTCATACTTTTCCGTTTTATTAACTTTTTCCTATTTTGGTTCTTTTTGTACTAGTTCAGAGACTCTGATGGAGGCATTCTGTAGATCAAATGTAGAAGAGTCATTATAATTGAAATGACCTTTTAAAATAGTAATAAAAATTGCAGGATCAGCACATATTGTAGTCAATATTTCTTATGCTTTTTTCAGTGCTTAAGATGTTGCAATTCCAGCTGTAACAGAATTCAGGAAACTTGCACGAAGGATGCCAAAATAATTTTTCATTTAAAAAGAAACCTACAAATAATAACCTTAGGCTCTAAAAATGTCTTCAAAAACAAAACAAAACAAAACCCCAAAACGAAGTAAATGACCAAAGTTGTTAGTGCTTGCTAGCGCTTCTAAAACTCTTCATTCAGTGGCACTCAGGTACTCCTACAATTATAATGTTTAAAATTACTAACTTGGGTGCATCCATGGAACTCCTTGACCCTATGCATAAATCCCAGTGAAATGACCGTGATTTACAGTAATGAGGATTTTATTTCGATGTGGTACCTTTTACCCTGTGAAGAATAAAAGAAAAATATATTTTGTATCTCCAGAAAGCAAATAAGGTAAACATAGGAAAAAAGTAAAGAAAAAAATATTGACTTTGCTTATAAGAAGTAGAGAAGAAATAAAATTGTAAAAAAGATATTAAAAAAAAAACTCTGTAAAGATTAAAGAAAATATCTAAAAATAAAGGCTATAAAGTTTACATAAAAGATGTAACTTAGAAATGAAAAGATAACTTAGAAACTAAACAGATAAAATCTGCAAAAATTTAGGCATACCTTGGAGGGTAAGTCCAGGAGTAAGCTTATGATCAGATTGCAGTCATCAAGGTGGTTTAGGGGAGAGTTCTCAGGTTTGTCCTTAGTGAGTTTAGAATGACAGTAGAATTGGCAAAAAGAAATGTCATGAAGGCGAACAAAAGTTTTAGTGAGAGACAATAGTATAAATTAATACATAGAAAAAATATTTAACCAGCAGTTGTACAAACATGCTATGTATCTTTCTATGAGACAGACATTACTAGATTTTGTGTTACATTAAAACATATGTGCAAGCAGCACATAAAAATAATAGGTATCATAAGTTCCACATCCCTATTGAGCAATTTTTTAAATACTTTCTGATCTATTCTTACCAGGGTGCATTCAAGAACATACTTAAATTTGTATAATTTTAAAGTAGTGATTGAAGCAATATTTAATTTTCAGGATGTGACACTGAGAAACTGTAGGCAGAGCTAAAGTCTTTCAAACAGACTGGATCTTCATTTGATGGCAGCACCCCCACTCTAATAGCATTAATGCATTTTAAATATTCTTGCAAAATATAGGTATGGTATAACTGAATAAATAACAGTGCTTTTATAATGTTTTCTACTAGTTAAAGTAGTGGACTTAGAGTCTTCTGCATTTGTTTTCGAGGTTTTTTCAGAGGTAACTAAATAATTTATTAAAGTTTTTTTAGCAGCTTTTATTTTTAACTGATTCATCTGTGAAGTGGGTGTAAGAAATTCTTGCTTTAGAGGACTATGCAATCAAAACCAGCTATGCTGATTTATACCAGCTGAAGATATGAGCCTTTCCGTTTATTAATGCTCTGAAAGTACTTTCAGATCACTGGATGAAAACACTGGAGTATTTTAGGGAAAGAGCAAATAATTTATGTTACTAAGCCATTACAATCTGTAGTTTTAGATCAGTGTGGATTTTTTTTCCACTGTTACATAAATTACTGTCCTGGACTGGTGTTCCTGCTTGTTTCCTTTCTAAATTACCAACACAGCAAAAGAATCATAGTTATTCTCATCAGTTTAATTTTCTTTGGAGATTTCCAGCTCTGTATAATGGTACTTTCAGAGTCATTTCTGATTTGACTACTTCTCTGCAATCGCTTGTGGGAGAATAAATGTTTGGGAGCATCCTAACCATGTGCTTTAAACATACAAAAATAGAATGGAAGAATAAAAAGAACAGAGTCCCTTGGTAGACTCTCTTTAATATCTTGCATCTGATGTTCAGATTGGTGGGGCGGGGAGGATCACATGCCTGATGTTTTTCTCTAGGACTGCGCCCAACTGGAAGCCATTCCTTGGCTTCTCCACAGACAGCAGCGTACCCAAATGGAACAAATTAATTCCTTGGGGAAATCTCCTTAGTGGGACAGAAAGAAATCTTTTCAGCTTCCCAGACGCATGCTCTATTCTCAGTACCACGAGACTTAAAGGAAGATGCACACTACCTGGGGCTGGAGGACACAGTTTCATTGTAGCTGCAAGGTTTAGCATGGATAAATAACTCCTGTGACCCAGCTGCTCAAGCTTTCAGGCTTTGACATGTTCATTGATGAAGACATGAGAGAAAAGAAAGAAACAGTCAGGCAGGATGCCCTGTAACTCTGCTGTCATTGTTAGGGGAATACAATATACCAAATATTTATGCTTTTATATGATTCAGGATCACAGAAAATATCTCTTTTATCTACTTTGTTTTCTTTGGAGAATGGAGTAAGGGAGCGTGAGACGCATAGTGGAAGAATAAAATTCACTTATATTCTGACAAAAAATTACTCATTTGACAGAAAAGGATCCTAGCGTTAACTTTTCTTTGCTAATAACCCCTGCAGCCCAGCTGGTTTCAAGCAGGTAGCTGATGGCTTGCAGTCCCCAGTCCATACCTAACTGCTGACCCGTGGCCAAAAGCCAAGTCATATTTCTTACTCATCCTGTGGGTAAGACAATAAATGTTCCCACCTATATTTGACTGCAGGCAGCCTATGCACCTTTGAAAGGGGCTGCTGATGAGCAGAGTTTTGACCCTTCACACCATAACAAATCCTGCCAGCCGCAGCCTGATTTCTGAGCATAGGGTTGGTCTGAGGAATTTGGGAAGGCTAACATGAATATCTAGTAGTGTAGGATCAATGCCAGTTGTGTGGTGTTCTTTTTGGCTTTTCTGTGGGTTTTGTTTTGTTTTTGTTTTTGTTTTTTTTTTCTAAAGGCATATTTTCTGTTACGATCTGATTCAGAGGATTCTGTTCTTAGACAACTGAGAAGGGATGTGCTATGGTTATGGAGATCCTTAAGAGTCAGTCAAAGGATCATTTCCCTTTCTTACACTTTGCTGTGCCACCAAGAGTGTAGATGAGATGGGAAATGGGCAAGAAGCAGGATCTGATGATTCTGTTCTCCCAAGAGACAGTGAAAGGTCAGGAGCTGTCCCTGCCTCTTCAACTGTTCTCACTCTCCTGAGGTAGGAGAATCCTGTTTAAGAGGGAGAAATGAGCCTCACATTGCTCTGAGGTAAAAAAAGAGACAGAATCTAGTGCTCTGTGTAGGCTTTCTTTACAGCTGCAAACCTCAAAGCATTTTCCTGAAGACAGTTTTTCAGGGATAATAAGGGCACTGAAGCCTGAGATATGGCAAATGCCAAAAGGTTTTATTAATGTCCGGGTGAAATTTAGTCCATATTTTAAAATGTATGTATATGATTCCTTAAGATAGGAGAGTTCACTTCTGTGAACTTTGTGCTGCAAAGGAGTTACAGACAAGGCAAGACTGAGAGGTCTTACCTACACGATGTCCAAAATAAAATGCTGTGATGTTTTCCAGACATTAAGTTGCTCTTCTCTGAGCAGAGACCTAATAGTAGTTACTCAAAGAAGGAGCGACCTTAAATGACTGCTGTCTAATGTAGAGGAAGACTGGATTAGAGATTTAAGAACTAAATGACTATATGGTCTTCTCTGCAACAGTGAGATATATGGCTGTCATCTTTTTGAAAGGCCAAGTAGTACTGGCTGCTGTAACCAGGACCACAGACACCCTGAGATATTTTAAAGGAGTCAAGCTTGAGATTACATATTCCATAATGTCTGGAAAGTCCTTAGAGTTTCTGTTCAGTATTACATCAAGAACAGTGTAAGATGGATGAGCTCTGGCATTCCAAGCCCCTCAATATTATGGAGGATGAAAGGGAAATAAACAAAGAGACAGGTCGTATGAACACATAGGTTACTTCTGATATTTAGTACTCAGAGTAGTAGCTGTGAAGTTCTGTCATAATTTGTAAGACTGTAGTCTAGCAAAAGTAGGGTGCTATTCTTCTGGTGAAATATAACAGACACTGTACAGCTTTAAAAAAAAATAAATCTTTCTCTCAGAAAATACCTCTTAGGTTTTATTTTAGTCATGCAAATTCAGGTAATACTGAAAGCAGTAGCAGAACAGCAAGATCTAAATGCCACCTCCTGTTATTATCCTTATAGCCTTACTCCTTTAGCTGGGATTCCTAAACATAATTTCAGTAAAGACTTATGAATATGCTACTATTTCCTTTTCAGTACTATAAAAGATAGTGTTAATAGCTATTCCTAGGGCTTTGTGTTGAAAGACCTTGCTTTCAGTATTTAATAATTTTACTAACTTTATCCAGTGTAGCTGGTGTTTTTCATGTCAGACATACTTACTTGACAAAAATTTTGAAGAAAATTTTTGCTGCTTCTAAGAATGAGATTAAGGGTCAAATGCATTGTTTTTCCCAAGTTATAAAAAAATGTGCTGACATCTTTATGCTTTGGAGCAAGGTCTTGAAATGTGGTAGAAATGTGGTAGATTTTCCCAATGCTGCAAATTATGAGACTCTTAGAAATCTCATTCTCTGTTAGCCTGGTTAGGTTTCTTAGTGCTCAGCAACTTGAATTTCCACAGCTTCTGTCTGCACTGAATACACTTCATCCTGTTACTCCTGAGCATTGTTTGTGGTATACTCCATGGTGCTGCCACTTTGTTTGATATGAAGAAACAAAAAACAGAGCCTGACTTGAATTTGAGAAAATGTGAATGAAGAGGAGGAGGGCAAAAGCTCAAGTAGCTGAGGATAGGGAGGGTTCTCTATAGGATCCCTCCTTCCTTCAATGTGTAAGATATATGGTATTATGAGGGCAGCTCAAGATTGCATATCAGCCACAGTCCTCATCACTAATCAGGATCCTTGCCACATGCATTGCAAACATGGGGAAGTTCGGGAAATATGTGTTACTTCAGAAAATGAAGATACTCTAATTGAGTATCAAAGGTATGCATATAAGAAAGATAAGATGTGGTTGCATAGATCTTTATTCCTGATATTGTTCCCTAACTTTGTGGAGATTAACTTGCAAAAATGTTCACTTGCCATAGTGTCTAGTGTAATTATTCATATATGTTCTATGTGTGTTGTATAGTTAGTTATACATTATGGAACTATAGGAAAAAGGCTTAGAAGAGTAGTAGTCTGACCTGCTGCCTCAAGGCCATGTCATGTTCAACCTGTAGCAATCTTGATGGATATGTGCTTTACATTTTATAAAAATTCTCAAAGCCAGTCTCCAATTTTAGTAAATATTTTCTTTGAATGATTATTGATCCTTACTCTTAAAAAGCTTTTTCCAGTGCCTGAACTGCAGCCCTACTGGCACAACTACTTCATTTCCTATCAACAGTGGAAATGCAGAACAGATTATTTCTTTCCTCTTGCAATCACTTACGTATTCACAGACTTTTATCATGTTTCCTCTCATGTTATGTGAACAAAATGATAATAATTCTATTATTTTATCCACTTAGGTCCCATCTTTTAGAATTTTATTCCTTCTTTTTGTTCTCCCAAGTTGGTCTAAGTCCTTCTTCAAGTGCAATGCTCAATACTGGAATCCATACTTCAGAAGACGCTTACCAATGACATGTAAAAAAAAAAAAAGACTATTTCACAAATTTTATCACTTGGGCTGCAGGTATTCATGGTGCAATTTCAGTGAATCACCAGAAAAAAAGAAGTTGCCTATGTCCTTTTTATCTAATGTAAAAAGATACTCATTGAAATGCTGTATGCACTGACAAAGGCTTTCTGGTTAGTCTGAATTCTCTTCTTCTCTGACTTGCAAGTCAAAGTAATAGTGGGAACATTTTCCTGTATTAAAATTGCCTTTGAACATAATAAAGGTTATAAAACACAGATGAAAAACTAGCTCAGGTGTCAGAAAATAAACAACTACATTGGAATTCTGAAATATTAGAGGAAA
>JAOEHY010000537.1:0-17623 GCA_025447955.1 Psilopsiagon aurifrons | reverse complement strand
AGCATGAGGCTCAGAAAGTCCTTGGCCAGACCAAACATCACTAAGCCATAACTAAAAACATTGGTGTTATCAGCACTTCTCCCAGGCCGAAAGTCAAAAACACAGTGCTACACCAGCTACTGAGAAGGAGAAAAATGACTGCTGCTGCTGAACCCAGGACAGAGACTCAATTTTCTAAGGGAAAAGGTATTTGTGCAGGAACTAAGACAACTAATTCTCTTACCTGATATTACTTTTCTTCACCAGTTCTCTCATGACATAACATTTTTATGTGGTTAACACAAAGGTGAAAATCCGTAGTCCCCTTATTCTTCTAAATGTTACCACTGTGTCTCTTGTATAAACTAAAGAAAAGAAGATCCATGCAACTCTCCTGCAGTTGGTTTGTTTGCATAAGGCTTAAGAATTATCACCTATGCTGGATATTATCACCAGTAATAAATTTCTGAGAGGTGCAGTGTTTCCACTGGAATTAAGCAGACTACACAGATTTGGCAGACATTCCCAGGCTACTTCCCAAGATGGTTATATGCAGTTCCTTGATGCCAGTTGTCAGAAGAAGCTGAAAAGTACACAGTCAGAAAACTTAGTGTATTATTGAAGAAATAAGCGTAACACAGAACTACATTTTGATGCAAGATTTGCTCCCAGATGCTGATCACTTGCTGTTGGAGAGTACAAGACTGGAACAAGATTTCCATATTGCAGCAGATTACTTCTAAATGGTATTTAGAAATATTATTCTTTAGATCCTGTAAATAACTTTAAGACACTAAGATGGCACTCGAGATCTGCACTGGTAAATCTGAAATGAACAAAGTTTCCTCATGTCTGACTTCAGGGTTCCAGAAGAGCTGTGAAAGGCTCAGATGGCAGCATGTTAATATTAAAAACCTTTACAGAAAAATTAAGTAAAACTTATATAATCGGATCCACACAGATAAAACTCAAGCACACCAATACTTCAAGAATTAAGGTATTTTTTCTTAAATAATAACATAAAGGAATCTCTCAGACAATAAATCTTTGTACTTCCTTGATCATTCTAATATCTACTTCAGACCAGCCTTCTACAGCAGCTATCACTATAGGCAATTTCTTACATAAGTCAAAGACTGACATGTGAAGATCAGTAAGAGTTATCACAAGAGTCATCTCACACATTTTACAAGGCATAAAGAAGTCTATCTTGATGGTAAATATTACAGGGAAAAAGGAAACAAAATCAAAGACCAAAACCCAACCCTGAAAACAACAAACCTACAGCAAAATACCTAATCATCCACAACTGGCAGCAAAGCACCCTCACGTAATTGTCAAGAACAACAGTCTGATTACAACTGTGTTAATGCCTTTTGTCTGTTATTTTGTAGCTTCTCCAGTGAAGAAAAAATATGGATCCCTTGTCTTCTGGATTTTCTTATCCAAACTATGATGCTTAAGCATAACACTTTTGGAAGGGCAACAAGGAAGATGTGGTTGCTTGTGAATTTCAAACATCTATTAGCTGTCATGTAAATTATGAACACAATTGCTACTCAGAAATGCAAGTACACAAGGACACTGTGGTTTGGCCAGTTATATTCCACGTGAGGTGTGCATGATAGAAATGCCGCTTCAAACTCAGAGTGGTGAAATACACAAGGACATAAATTTATTTCAAAGTGGAAATCTTTCCAGTCAGAAAAAACATTTTCTCCTATTCCCTATTTAATCTGGTTTATATCTAAAAACCTCCAGATCATGGAAAGCATAACATAAAGCTAATTAATCGCAGATGTAAAGAGATATAAAACATGAAAAGAAACGCACTTCATTTTCTAAGGTGACTCAAAAGTCCGCCTACCTCATGTATGATGGGAGACTTCAGTACTTTGAGAGTGAACAGAACATTTCAGTACAAATAGCTTGGAGACTACTTGGAAAAAAACTCACTCTGCTTGATGGATGTAGCTGTATCTTTGTATAATGTGTTTTACAAGCAAATTACTCCTTAACTAACATTCTAGTTATGGAGATCAGTTTATGAATGGAATCCCATTATATTAACAAGTACAAGAGTAAGCAGTGGATTCAGAGCCTATGTTCTTTCATGACAAGCAGTTGGAAGGACACAGCTGTGACAGTAGCAACATAAAACAGAAACCTGGCAAAGTATGCGTAGAATTGTGAGGCCCTGTAACCTTCCCTGAGGACACACATTGCTCAGAATGTATCCTTTTGTGAATGAAACTGCATGACACAAGAATGGACACAAATGCAAAGCACAAAGCAAAGGAATCAGAAAAGAAGTGTTGGGAGTGTGGCCAGAGGGAAGGATGTGAAAAGGGTTTGCTTTCTGGGTATGCTGTGTACTTCACAGTGTTGCTTTGCAATCAGCTTCAAACACATTTCCTCTTTGAATCCTGCTGCGATCTGGGAAGTGGGAGTTTTTTAGCAAACAAAACAGTATTAAAATGTATAATGGAGATTTGACAAGGCTCAGGCAAAATCAGCAGTCTAGAACAACAGACTTAAGAAGCATATTGGAAGGGCTGCAGCCCTGTTGCCTGCAAGCTGCTGCTTCCACGGGAAGTGTCAGAATTTGTTTCCGTGGCAGGGAATGATGAACAGGGCAGGCATTTTCTGTTTCCAGCAGTGTGATCTTTATCTATTTTTATAGTTGAAGAAGAAATGAACTTAGGTCTCAGAAATTATTCCCTCTCCTCTGTTCTCCACGGACAGGTGGTACCCAAGTCCTCCTTTTTTTCTTTGTTTTTTTCTGTTTTTCTTCATTATTGCAATAGTAGAATCCAAACTTACCCGTTCTACAGAGGAGCTTAAGTTTAAACCAAAAATTAACATTATATATTTTTGTCAACTGTTCAGATGGAAAATGAAAAGGAATTTTGTTGCTACTCAAAAATTTTGATGTGATGATTACTACAAGACAGACCACCAAACCACCAGTTTTTCTGCTGACAGTACGGTGACAGGAATGTGGAGGCATATCTATACACCAGAATAGTCTTGTTTTCTACACAAAACCATACACAAGGTGCTATTTACTTGTCTAAGCATTTTTAGTGTTTTTCACAAATGGAAAGTAAGTACTACTCACCAAAACCTGCTAAACTTTAAGTACTTTTCCTAGTTGATATGTTCTTCTAGAATGAAAATTGTGATGAAGTTTTACAACAGGACATGAGGCACATAAAAAGCAAAGAAAACTTAAGAAAGATTTGTTCAGTCTTAAGAAAAGGCAGCCAAAGGTGAGATCCTACTCCTCTCTACAGCTATTGGAAGCTACAGAAGAATCAGAGCCAGACATCTTAGCAGAGTAGAGTGGTGGGACAAGAAAAAATGGAAACAGGTTGCAACATGGAGTAGTTCAGCTTGGGTTAGGGAAGAGAAATAAATTGTTAGTATGTGTGGTCCACAATGCAAAGGTTGATCAGAAGCTGTTGAGAATCCACACTTAGAGGTATTGAACACTTGAATGGTCAAGGTACTGAGCAATCTGCTCTGACAGTTATTTTTGCCTTCCTTATTAGTCCTAGCTAGATAATATAAACAGTGTAACCCCTGAATATTCAAACCTTAAGAAAGTTATTTGAAAAGCAAAGTTTTAAAATAGATTATATCAATGTAATGTCATCTGTTATTTTGACAAACACTCATCAAACCATTTTCTGTTTACATTTTGCAGTTCTAGTTTTATAGAACAACAAAGAAAGCAGCTGGAACCTCATAAAACAAGGTAATTTGAAAATACAGAGATTTTAGCATAGATTCCCTCTTCATTTTTGTATTATCTGTACGAACAATAATCACTGAATTTGATATGAAAGCATATTATACTTTTCTCTATGTGAGAATTATGTCTTTTACCTTCCTTCCTCCTCCTTTCTATCTGGAGTCCACTCTCAGGGTTTTGATTTACAGCTTTGATTGCAAAGGGATCAAAGATGTCAAATATCTACTTCAGGTTCATTTTATCATGTTCATGCCTTAAGAGTGCTCTTGAAATAATGCAAGCCTATACAGATACCCTTACAGTATAGGATCAGGAGGAAAGACTAGACCAATATATTCTAACTGAAATTTATTCTCTTTGCAAAGTCCAACTAAATTCAGAACCAAGTTGTTTACTCACACATATTTGCACTGAGCAGGCATGCTCAAACAGATACTAAAAAGAAAAAAAAAAAATTGAATTAATTTTTTTATACAGAATGCCCTGAAAACAGACAACTGAAAGTGCATCTGCTAAGAACAGTCAAAAAACTTATTCATGAGAGTTTGCATGCCTCTCATTCTGACCCTATGCAGATTCCTTGCACTTTTTCCCAATACCAATTCAAAAGTTGAAAGGATTTTGCTGAATAAAAATGCTTGGCATTCAGGTAGCTGTCTGCATATAAAATAATATGTTAATTACTCTCTCATGAGCTGCATATAATGAAATTCCAGAGAACACTTAATGTTAGGCTTGAGTACTGAATGTGTCCGATTACATAATGTTCTTTTTTAAATTGGTCATTTACATAAACTTGCAATTCATTAAAAAGCTCAATTTAATTTTATGCTAATTTATTTTTTAAAAGAGTTTCTTGCAGACATTACAGCCTAAGTAGTAGAAATTGCCAGTCTGATAATGCAGACTAAGAGCAAAACCAGGTAATAATAGAGTCACCAATGTATTTTCATTCATAAGAACATTCTTACTTGATCTGATCTGCTAGGTGGCTGCTACTTTGTTATGTGCAGACATACAGTATGAATGTACAAGTTGAATCCACACATTTCGGTCAAGATTTAAAAAAATGGTCGTATAAAAATTCCCAAAGGAAAAACTCTCTAGAGGATAAATCTTCAGCACTTCTGAAAAATCTTGTCTATTTATAATCACAGATTAAAAAAAAAAAACCCAAAATTAAACTCTGGAAAATCCTAATCATATATGCCATACATTTATTCATGCAACATTCACATTCTACGCTATGGCATTTTGCAGGAACTGGCAATTATAATTGTATGTCTAACAGATGTGGCCTTCAAAACCACCTTATAGAATTACTGATAAACCTCAGTGCAACTGTAACTCAGGGCTAAGACAGACTAACGGATAAAGTCAATTGACTAAAGGCACAAAACTTCTTTCACCAATCAACATGCTATCAATCTAAAATAGTATATCAATTCAAACATCCAGTTTCCAGTTTCTTTAAAAAAAGCATGGGCAGGAACTGCAGTAATATACAGAAATTTTCCTTTCTGGTTCAATGCATAAATTACACAAAATAACTGGCTAAGCAAATGCTTTCATGAACCTTTGTGGCATGTTAGCACATCAGTGACTTAACTTTCTAAAGTTAAGTTAAAGTGATGCGATGGATATTTCTGTGTTAAGTGCAAGATTCAATGCTGATACAAAATGCTGAAGTCCACAAAACACTTACAGTTAAAGCAATTTTCACCTAACAAAGATCTGTTTCCAATGATAAATTCAAGAAGTCTCTCTCTTTAATCCATTTGAAAAGAACAAACATAAATCTGGATCTTTGTTTTGCAGATTGTATTAGGAAGAGCTTGCCAAATTGATTTTACAAGGGTTAGAGACACAAACTCTACAAAACATTTCTTCTGTCAAAGCCAATGGAGTTATAACAATTTAGAGCAGCTCTGGGTATTCTTTAACTGTAGCATGTTTTATCTGAAAAAGTCACTAAACACAGTAGTATGTTAATTACTCATTTATATCTATGTAGTAAATGCAACACTTACAACTATTAACATTGCAAGCTTACCCTGATAAATGCAGTGTTAAAGATTTTGATTGATCAATTAAGTAGTCAATAAGTATCATTAATTTTCTTTTCATAGTAATAATGGAAGCTGAACTTCTGACCTCCTTATGGGGAGGAAAGTCAGTTTATTGGAGGACTCAAGGATATTTTTAATATATGTTTGAGATGCTGGCATTTCAACTACAGAAAAAAAAAAGTGAAAGTCACAAATTTCTCCTCAGAAACAATCCCCCTTCCAAACCTGAAAGTACAGCACATCATTTTCATGACTAACAGTTTAATACAACATAAAGATGAATGAACGAGTAACAAAATGCATACGCAACACCAATCTAATAAGCACTGTGTCTTCAAAGGTTTAGGTACCACACATTTTAATAAGTTCAGTTGATGGGCTTGAATATACAAAACTCTCCATAAATGCTGATTTCAAAGCAAAAGAATGGTAGCAGTTCTAAACACATGCTAGCATGAAACACTACTAGGAACGCAAGTCACTCAGAAGTAAATGTGAAAATATTTCTCTAACAAAAATGAAACAGAGGTAGTGTCTCATTGGACATTAAGTTTCTTTATTTTGTGCAGGCGAAAGGTTAGGAGAATTTGTAAAATACCCAGAAAAATATACTAACAGCAAGATATTTTATTGCAGTTTTGTCAGGCTGTCTTCCGTGAAACTGTTTGTGTCCTTTTTTTTGTCCCACTTGCTTTGAAAAGGATGATTCATCAGTAGAGAGGGATTTCCTCCATGAGACCAATCCAACCTACTCTGTGGTAGAGGTCTTTTCAGTAACAGTGAGCTTTGGTTTATGAAACAAACACCAAGAATAAAGTATATTAACAGGAAGTCTCCAAATTTTTCAGCAGGGCCAGAATTCCACCCACCTGATATCACATAATGCTGATTAACTTTGCCTGTAGATCCTCTTCCCCACCTAGAGCCTTGACCCACTAAACAATATGCCAACAGCATGCCTGCATGCTTCCATTCCCCTTCCCCCCTCCAATTGCTTAGTGAACGTGCTAGTCTATATCTTCCTTGGGCACAGATGCTGCACTGTGATTTTATAAATTCTACTGTTTTTATCAAGGGCCCACTTTCCTACTCACACAGCTGCCCTGATCACAAAGATGGAATATAGTTACATTAATCTTAATAATTCATTCAGTATTCACTATAACCTGCAGATGATTAAGAATTCACACAGTATTCACATGAATGCCACAGGTACTTCCACCTGTTCCATTGTAATCCAGCATATTTAAAATTATATTGGCACTATGACCTGATATTGCTAATAACATCTGAGGAAACAAATTGCTCCTTCTTCCTAAAACCTCTATTTCAAAACAATGCAGTGAATTATCACATGACAAGAATGGATAACATACCAATAAGCACACCACATGAATATTCTGGTCAGAAAGCATCAGAATGAAAGACGAGTGTTTAGAACTTTTCTTCCATGCCTATACTCAGAATTCATTCACATGATGAAGGAAGGGGGAGAGAGGGAGGGACTCATTTGAAACTATTTTGATCACTTATATCTGAATAAGAAGACTGATTTATAGTCCTCCTTCCATATGTTAGTGGCTCAAAAGGTTATAAAAATACAACAATCAATCAGAGTTTCATTAGAATATTTAAAATACTACTACTACTAAGAATTAATCCCTTTCAGACTTCAACACTACAACTTCTCTGAAGTCAGCACAACTACATTTAAATCACTACAAAAGGTCAAAGATATTCAGTCTACATACATATCTGCAGTAATGGAATAGAACTGCTGTATCAATTATTCTAAATGTCTGTAAACTCTAACAGATATTATCCTTAATGAGAGGCTACTCTGTAGACTCCACTTACAGTGCCAGCTGCAGTATGAACACTATATTACCATTTCATTTTGAAACTAAAGCTATTTCTGTGTTCAGTGAATATTAATACAAGTTAGACTTCTGAGGCTAGTCCCATCTCAAATTCACTGTGGCTCTAGGGACATAAAAATTTCATAGGTTTCATGATATGTATATATGCCCCCAAAGAGTTCTCTTTACTATGATGAAGTATTTAAACTGCTGCCATATTCTAGACAGTAAAACTCTAAACAGTAAATTTATTCTAGACATCTTTTTCTCACCTGGGGGAAAAAAAATATTGGAAGTTTGGGCGATTTTTCTTGTATAGTCATCACAGATGCTTTCATTTTCAACCATCCAATTGAAGAGATAACAACAATAAACAAGTCATTAAAGTATTATTCTATACAAGCATAACTTCATACATTAAAAAAATCCTGCCCAGAATAAGTTCTGCTATTAGTGTATTGTTTCTTAGGAGTTTATTTCCTTTGAAATAGTGGAAATAATATTTTTAATATTTAATATATATTAAGGATAATCAGGTAAAATTAAACACCTGGATTAGGACACTTGGTGGTTAGATTAGATATTTTAACATACTTGTTTTCTCTTAGATTTTATTAACGTATCCCCAAATGGTAATCAATGCACTTACAAAATCAGATTTAATATATTTTCTGTTATTTTTTTACAGTGAGTTTAAATAGAGCTTATTTAGCTACTTGGGCACTCTACCATTTAAAGCCAGCTAATTTATATTCAGGTATATTTTTCTTACACTGAAGTGAGTATATTAAATCATAACTCTCTGTTAAACAGAAAGATTCTGATGTCACATGTATTTGTATATTGAACTGCAACATGAATAGGGTTAGTAAATTTATATAACTAGAATTATTAACAAAGAGTACTAAAAGACTATGGTTTATAATATAACATTCTTAAAAACACTGCAAATGCAGGAAGACTGTTAAATACATCTTTTCATCACCAGCCAAACTCTAGCTGTCTTCCAATCCAGCAAGTGATGCTCAGAAGTTGGAAATAAATTTGCTAATTACAGACTGACAGTAAAATAAAAACACATTAGTACTAAAGGAAAATGCCAACCCAGTGGCTGTGTTTTAGACGTGAAAAGTAGTTTTAGTTGTATTTTAAGAACTGCATAGGGGTAACTGATTACAGCATTGGAATACAAAGAATATAACAAAGTATTAATGAAAATCTATAATTACTAACTTACCAAATTATACATGTCATGAGAATACCACTTCAGAAATATTATTTTCTCTTGCCTGCTACTTGTAATCATGGAGTATCACTGTAATAATACCCTGACAGCTGTTGTCTATAGGACATGCTGAAGCTAATCAGCTGATATAAATTCCATGCACTCCCAATGCTAAATTCACTGAGAAAGAAATTAAACTTCTGATGCCACCATCACGAACATACCAAGCTGTTTTGATATCTCAAAAGCACAATTTCTAGCTTTTAATTTCCATATATTTTCACCTGATTTAGTGGATGCTTAGTGTTTCTAAGGATCCTGAGAACCACTGCCAGAATTACTCTTTATTCTTGTAGTGATAATCTCTAATGCTGATACCTGAAGACATGTGGAGGTAAAGGGTACACATACTTTCCACCTAGAGACAGCAGCACCCAGAAGTGATAACATTTTAGTTGTATTAACTCTGTTATTGACTGGAGAGGAACTTGCAAAATGGGGTCCTAGCAGTAGCTAAACACCATTGCACCTCACACTTCTTCAGACCCCATATTTATAGGAACCCTCCATCTTATACTGAGCTGTTCTGGACCCATCACAAATCCAGGTGGTCACTACTTCTATTGACAATGTCACACATAGAGATAAATAAATTATTTTTGCTATGTATACAGTTTAATGTTTGCTTCTTTAGAAGGGGCTGGGATGTGGATTCACAGCACCCTGACAGCCCATGCAAAATCTCAACCAAAATTCCTAGTGCCCAGTAACTGCAGTTGCATCATTATACTTAGTGTCCACCATGACCATCCAAACTGGGAGTCTGTGGAAGAAGTAATGCTTATATCACATCTGTATCAAGTTTCAACCAAATACCATAGGACAAACTGTCCAAAGTCGAGGAGCTCTACTTCATAGAATCACAGGTTAATTCACTGCCCACCAAAACAAGCCTCTAATCAACTGATTCAGGTATTGAAGAAAAACAGTATGTGGTAAGACAAACCCTTATCCTCCCTCCTCAGATTACCTCACTTTTGCTGCCAGTCTGAAAATTCCTCTGACAAGATGACAGGTGATGTTGCAGCTGGGGCAGATGCCTAAAGGTTTTTGCTGCTCTGCTACTTACAGACCCTGCTATGGAGTACACTCACCAGTGAGGCAGTGCCCCCTCACAAGTGTCCCACTTTAGCACAGCAGCACTTCCCTCAGGAAAGTCCCTGCTCTGGCATGACAGCAACTGTGACAGCACTTCCCTCAGCTGCATCCATGCTCTGTCACAGTAGCGGTTTTGGAGGTACTTCCTTCAGGAGTATCCCCATTCTGGCATAATGGCAGCTATGGCAGCACTTCCCTCTGGAGTATCTCTGCTGTGGCAGCAGTTTTGGCAGGATTTCTGCTAGAAGTGTCCTGGGTCTGGTGCTGCAGCAACTGTGGGCAGCACTTCCCTTAGAAGTGAAGCATTCCTTCTGTATGGGAAGCACCCAACTTAACGGCTGCAGTCTCCTTCAGTATGGGGTGCCAAATACTGCTCTGGTGAACAATTTGGCCATATGTTGGGTTTTTTTTCTCCTAGTTCTCTCTGCTACAGGGCCACCTGGAAGCTGTTCCAACTGGTACAAAGCACTTCATGGCTACCTTATAACCAGCCAGCTGTGTCATCCCTGCCAAACACCTGAGACCAGATCATTAGTGCAATAGTCTAACCAGGGCCTTCTCACTGAGTGTAAACCATCACCTCCTAATGCACAGGAGAGCACAACACAGAAAAATCTCACAACACCAAAAAATCTCGTGACAGAAAATAGTCATGGCTGTTGACAGTAGAGAGGCTTAGAGTAAAATTTCAAGACAGTTTCTGTCTCTACAGACTCATTTTTAAAGTGCGTGAAAAAATTATCCATGCTATGAGAACAGACTGGTAACTCAGGAAAATGCAAAGGTCACACTGATTCTGAAAACTTACCCTTTGAGCGAATGTATTTTACATCAGTGGAAGACTCCCCCCACATACACTCTTACTAGTCTGCATTTAGAGTAAATTGTGTTCTATTTTGAATAATTGCTTGTTCTTGGCCAAGATAATTGTGGTTCAACACTAGCAGCATATAAAGTCATAATCCTTTATCACTTTGGTGTTATCATACTCTTTTGTAATTCATCTTGGCATGTAATAGGCCTACCTACCATTATGTGTTTTGTTTCTTCGATTGTTTAGACCTCAGTAAAGCACAACAAACACCTTGCATTTGAGAAGCTGAAGATTTTCAAGGGCCTGATTCAAAACGTCACTGAGGCGCATGAGGCTAGACCCTCAACTGTATAAGATAAGCCTAGATCAATTTCTCTACAAAGAATGTAGTCCCTATTTTGCAGTGTCAGAGAAAAAAAGAAAGAATATTGTTTATTTTTCCTATTATTTATGCTTTCTAGTTTAAATTAGCATTTTTTTATAGAGAGTAGACTTTGGCCTCTTCAGGAACCTGCTTAGTAAGGTTCCATAGGATATGGCCCTAGAGGGCAGAGAGTCCCAACACTGCTGTTTGATATTCAAGGTTCACCTACAACAAGCTCAGGAATGTTGCATCCCAACTAGAAGGAAGTACAGCAGGAGGGCCAGGAGACCTCCTTGGATGGATAAGGACCTGCTGAGGAAAATTCAAAGGAAAACAGAGGCTTATAAATGTTGACATATCTACAAATTTCTAAACATCCTATTATAAGTAATGGTAAAAAGTTCTAGCTACATACACTCACAAGAGGCTTGCCTGCATTGAATCATTCAGGCCCCAAACTCATAGTATCTTCTTATATTATAATTAAACATACGACATAATCTATTTATAATTAAATCTTTAATGATTCAGATTATAAAAAACACACCACTAAAAGTAAAAGCACTTTCTAAAAAAAATATGCATAGGAACATACATGACAGCAGTTTGTGTGAGGGATATTGACACATGACAGCAATTTGTATGAGGTATATTGGCTCTGATAACTTGGCCTTTGAGGACAAAGTTGGACTGAAAGGTCTTTTTGTTCCTTCAGTCTGTGCATTTTTATTTTATTTTTGTTTTTGAAAAGCTAACTGAGCCCACGAAGAACTTCTATTAGTCATTCACTTGCATATTTCATGCATTAATCATTAGAAGGCAAAAAAGAAGGAAAGAAAATTGTAAGCATTGAGTTGAACAATTACTAAAGTTATTTTTTAGCCAGTTTTTTGCAACTGTATAATTAATGTTTAGAAAACATAGAATACTGTTATATGACTCAGCTCTTCTTGTTAGAATATTCACAGGAAAAATAATAAATAAATGACATTTATTGTACACAGATTGTCTCCAAATGTACTAGTAAGAATCCACATCTCCCATTTAGAAGAAGGTCTGATGTGAACAATCTTGGTGACTTCTAACTCCCGCTTGACTTTGGAGTAAATATTCAACCTAAGCATTTTAAAATACTAAGCTAGCTGGAATGTAACAAAGTTTATTGTTGACATTACTTATGAAGAAAAGGTCTGCCACAAAGCAAAAATAAATAAGTAAATTTTTAAACAATAGAAAACTCCACACAATTAAGCACCTTATTTTTCTAGTGTCCTAACAAAGATGACACTGTTACCAGGGTAATTAACAGTTAAGGGTCTTGGAAAAACTGATTAGTCAGCTAAAAGACTTCTGTAGACTTCTGTAGCCTTTCAAGACAGCCTGTTCCAAACTTATCAAAAGTCACCCTTGTATGTCAACACAGAAAATATTTTCTTTAGCATCACTGATTATTTTTATTTTGCTTTCTAAAATAAGCACATTATGACAAAAGAAGCATAACTGGTGTACTTATACAGAGACGCAGTACTTTTTGAATTAGCCTTTCATCATTTATGGGCTATGAAGGGAAGGTAAAATGATTGATAAGCAAGCATTTTGATAATTGTCACTGACTACTGGGCATTTGCTATTCCATATTCTGACAATGTTGTCAGGAAAGACTTGCTCAGAATGACTATGATGTGCTTTTGTTCCAGTATTCAATCATAATCAACAATTCTTGAAGCAGTAATAGTTCAAAATGGCCCCAAGGCCCCATAAAACAAGGACTACTGAGCCCTATGACCTTGATCTTTAGAAAAGGTAAAGTTTTAAGACAGGATCTGAACAGTAATGTTGGCAAAATGCCATTTCAGATTTTTAGAATTTTGAAATATAATGTGCAATAATTTTGATAATAAGTGTTTAATAGATCCTTAACATAATTGCAGAACTTCATGTTCCTAATTAGATGTGATTTGATATAGTTTTCAGTACACAGCCACTAAGGAAACAAGATAAATGCTGTAGGAAATGTGGTATGACCTTTTCATTATTGCTTTGTCAGGATATCTGTCAAGAGACTTTTCCTCTATTTCAAACCAGTCAGACATTGCAATGAACTGTGGTAAGGTATAGCTTGTTCTTGGTAGGAAGCCAGACTATGTTAGCCATTAAGATTCATATCGTACTATAGTCAACAAGATATCAAGATACACGGTGCATAACAAAACCAAATTGGTCTTTTCAAGCACTAAAGGTCAGCAATTTATGGCACCTTAGAAAGGAAGATAGGAAAGGACAGGAAAAAAAAAAAATGCATTTTCCACATCTCTGCTAATATTGTCTGCGCTTGTACTCTAGAATTTGTATTACACAGATTTATTTCTGAAATGTTTTTACTAAGCAATTTTGTAACATCAGAAAATAAAGGCAAATGAGGAATGGCAGTTCAAGGTTTGCAAAAGAAAGAATAGACATAGGCAGACATCGTTTTCTCACAAAAGGAAAAAAAATGGTAAGATTTATCAAACTCTGAGTGTAATAGTTATGACAGATTTTAGGAAACTGCTAAAACCATTCTGTCTTCTCCTGTTAAAATGAATTGTTTCAATAGGCTGAAGAAATATGCCAGCCCCCCAGTAACTAATAACTTTTTCAAATGCTGGTTATACAGTAGAGGAAAATGTGATAGAGCATGCTACAGTACACATGCTGTACAGGCATACATGACATTTTCTATGTATATACTATACAGCATGTATACTGTAACATTTTCTATGTATATAGTATACAGCATGTATACTGTAACATGCTGTATAGTATACATGTATATACATGTATAGACATGTATAGACATGTATATACTGTATAGTATACATGTGTATTTCATGCTGTATATATAGATGACATTTTCTAGTCTCTTCATATTTCTTTTAAAAGAATTGCAAAGAGTAAGAAAAGTACAAGATACATGTCTTCTTTACTGGGAACATTTTAGAGGCTTACTAATCAAAACCATCATGGTTATAGAACAAGCTAAAATCTTACTACCTGCTGCAACAGCATATTCTTGGAGAAATAATTGCTATTTATGAGCAGTCGTGCCTTTATTCAAAGGGATATACAATTGCAACATTTAGAATATTCTTATACTTTTTACTGGAAATTAAATATATTTACATTACAGCTGTCTTTCTCCTGGTGTTTCACTTAACCTGTTATTTCTCTCATTTAATTAAGCCTCCAATCCTGTAATTGATTATATGCAGAAAGACTGCTGAACACAAAGTATGTCCATTGGAGCCTTCCTACCTCTCATTCTACAACTGAGGCTTGAGGCTGGATTCTTTGGAAAACAAATGATCTGGTGCAAGTTGCTGGGTTTCTAAAGTGAAAGAAATAATTTCTTTTACAAATTCCTATTTTAATTAATACCTTCAATTTTCAGAATGCAGAGGTGGCAGGACACATCTACCAGAAGACAGTCAGTTACTGAAGCACTATGGGTTCAGCCACACATTACCAATGCTACAGGACTGCAGAGCCCCAAAAGCCATATAAATAAGCATACGTGACTATTATAAAGAACAATTCAATGAATTGTCAATCTTGTTTATTAGTGCACATGGAAGAAAACAGGAAGACTGCTTTTCTAGAATGATATTAAATACCATTGTGATATTTGCTTTAGCAAATACTTCTTTTCTTATTTAAGTCCATATAACATCTCTAATGCTTTCTGATTTTTCAGTTAGCTTATTTCCACTCTTCCCTCACCTCCTTACAAAGAAACATCCTGGGACCCATACCTAGTTACAGCCCAGTGGCCTGGTTTATTGTCATTTTCTGGAATGGACTCATGCATTGACATGTCCAGTTACTATTATTTCCTTAGATTTTTCACACACTGAATAAAGATGAACTTTCTGAGGCAAACACCCACAGGGCCACTGCAGCTGTCTCTGCTGTAAAAGGTTTAGTAGTGACACGTGATTTTGAGTTTGACACCCTGCAGACAGTTTACAAATAAAACTACTTTCAGTCAGAATACAGATTCTTATCTCAGCAATTAAACCATGCCTATTTGCAAACTTGAACCCTGTGATTTCTCACCTCAGTTTGATCAACTAAAATTAAGCTAGGATCATGAAAATTTGCAACAAACGTGAGGGATTTTAGTAAGAACAAGATAACAGAGCAGCCATTTAAACCTGGTTTGGCACTGGCAGAAGTCACCCCAGTGATACTGTGACCTCTGATTTGGATAGACAGAGCATGTTCCCCGTCAAATGCCATAAGCAGCCTACGTCCAGCTAGATGTGTGACAGTGCAGGATGCAGCACCAGGGGCCCAAACCTGGGTATGTGACCGTGGTGCTTTTCTCACATAGGGATAGCATAGGGATTAGCGCATTTCAGGGAGCAGCAGGTACACATAAAGCTGAGGCATCCACAGCTCTAACAGGAGATGTATGTAAACAGGAGAAGCTATACACCCAGAAGAGGAGTGCTTGCAACTCAAATTGCCTGCAAGATAGGGAGAATGCACATAGTAGCAAGGGTGTGACAAGAGCTTTTGAGTAGTTATAAAGCATTTAGAAGATCTTATGATTTTGTGTGCACCCCTGTAGCTATCCTGAATGACTGGTTCACTGATAGTTAATGAAATATCATAAATAAATCATTAAGCTGGTCCTACCCTTATTTGTTCTAAACCATGAGTTGAACAGTTTTTCCTGCGACAAGCTACCTCTTGTTTTCATTATGTACAAAGCTTTGTTCCATGCACTTGCCTAGAATAGCCAAATGACATGGCGAAGTGGAAAGAAAAGACATCAATACTATCTCTCCTTACTAAAGGTATTTATCCTGAGTATTGTAAACTGTGCTAGTAGAACTTAGAGCACTGTATTTGTCTTTAAACATGACAGCATACTCACAGGTATCTGCTGCTCAAGTTAAATAATACAAGTAACAAGCATTTAGAGGACCTCTTCAAGATGCCATTGTCTTTTACCAGGGCTCTTCAAGATTTTCCAAGTGTTCCTTAGAGCAATTAAACTCCAAATGAAGCAGGTTCTGACAGGGCTTGTTACAAGGTTAAATAGATTACCACCTTTGGAGGACAAAACAGAGATCTGAGATTACTTACAAAGAGAAAATGAGAGGAACTGATTTCAGCAAAATTTATTTATTCTACCAGAAAAGAAAACAAAAGACAAAAACCTTTACACTGATTTAAACTACCAGTACATAAAGCTAGTTGAATTTACTGAGAAAGAGCTTACATAGAAGAATTAATAACCTGAGAAGACCAGAGTAGAATAATTACTGACACCACAGCTGTGGTACTTGGCTTACTGTTTGTACCGTTTCAATAAAGACTATGTTTAACTAACAATAATTCTCTAACCAAACAAGGAGTAATGGACTTCGGGTGAAATCTTCTTGATATAAATAGTATAGGTCAGTCATAATGATCCTTTAGATCTTGGAATATAGCCACCTGCTTGATACTTTACTTTTCTCCTACCACTGCTAATGTTCCTCTCTTTGTTATTCAGAAGAGGGTTTTTTTTCCTCAAGCTTTATTATATTTTAAAGAAAAGGTTACAGATATGCAGTGTTTATAATCATATTTTCATGAAACAGTTGAAATAGGATGAAATCAGTTCAAGAAGAATTAATGAGAAAAAGGAATTCAAATAAATAAATTTGATTTAATATTTATTGTAATCTAACATAGGGGTCACTAACTTTGAATTTGAAAAAATATTTTATAACTTGGGCTTTATTATTTAATTCTGCTGTGTATTAGGTCTGCATGTGATTTGTTAGACTTTTTCCCCAAAGTTATTATAGTGTCCCACTAAGCCTGGTCAGGATTTGATTACTTTCTGTCTAAAGAGGAATAAATAACTTATGTCAGCCAGTAGCTACAAATTTAATCTGCAAGAACCATGTACAGCAAATAACACATACACCAGATATGTGCATGTAAATTTAAGGGGATTCAGTTACAAAATAAACTTCGAATAGTGAGTAGCTGCACAGTCTTTGACAATTGTCTTTTTCCTTACACTAAAAGAACTTTCTCAGTGACAACCTTATCATTAATATTGTCATACTGTAAACACCAATTTCTTGGTATGGTATCTGAATATATACAAGCCAATTGAGACCCCCCAAAAAACCCAAACAGAACATTAGCTTTAGGATATCATAAGTCTCTTAAGATCCCTAAGGACTTTGATACTATTTTGTGGTGGTTTTAAACTGTAAAACAGCCACACAGTTTGTTCACTCACTTCCTTTCTTTTTCTTCCCTCTGCTTCTGGAAGAATGGGAAGGAGAATTGAAAGAATGCAACTCCCACAGGTTGAGATAAGAACAGTTTAATAACTAAGGTATAACACA
>JAOEHY010000536.1:0-12728 GCA_025447955.1 Psilopsiagon aurifrons | reverse complement strand
CAATAATGACCAGGGAAAATACAAGGGAAGAGGATACAAATGCTCACCACCCGGCGACCGAGCTGTGAACTCCTCTCCTCCGGGTTCCTGCCCCCGGTTTTTACCTTCTGGGCATGACGTGCTGTGCTATGGAATACCTCTTTGGTCAGTTTGGATCAGATGTCCTGTCTCTGCTCCCTCTCGGCTTACTCTCCTCCCTGGCAGAGCATAAGACTCAGAAAGTCCTTGGCCGGACCAAAATGTACTAAGCAGTAACCAAAACATTGGTGTTATCAACACTGTTCCCAAGCCGAAAGTCAAAAAAACACAACTCCACACCAGCTACCAAGAAGGAGAAAAACGACTGCTACTGCTGAACCCAGGACAGCATGAACTGAAAGGGTTCAATGAAAAAAAAATACATTTATTTCAGGGAAAAAAAAAAGGCATGATGTCAAATATGCCACAAGGTTAACATAAGGTTAACATTCAGGGGTTTTTTTGTTTCTTGCTCCTTTTCTTAAGAACATTCTAGATTGATTAAAACTAAAGGCTGAAAGCAAATTTTCTCTTCTATCTCTAAAAATGTTAAAAAAAAAGAATCATGGATTATTTGGATTTCTGGTAACTTTGCATCCTGTGAGTCCTAGGATTTTGCTTAGCTTCACACACCTGGTCCAAACAATTTTAAGGAGTGTTGTTAACTAATGGAGTCCCAGCAGCCTGCCTGCAGCACTTTGCCATAGCAGCACCATGCAGAGACCCTGAACTTTGAATTACCATGGCGGTGCCTACCCTCTTGGCAGGATGCTTGACCTGTGCTTGCTGTCTTGACAACCACAAGCTGATGTGTAGGTCTTGGTGGTGGTATCTTCCTCCCGGAACATTTGTGAGGCTCAGGGGTAATCCTCTGTGCCTAGAGAGATGACTTGCTACTGAGGAATGGGAGTAAGAGGGATGGAGAATGCTTTCTTAATGAGTGACATGCCCTGGTTAGTGTTGGCTGTGGAATACAAAATTTTTCTCCTCTCTATTAGGGCTTTCTTTTCTTTTTTCCATCAGCTTTATCTTCCCCTCACTCCCATAGCCTGTACTGACTTCAGCCTCAGAGGCTGTTTTGTCCTTGGTAACTCATTTGGCATCTGCTTCCAGACATTTATTTCATGTTTCTTGTTCGATCAGCTTGACTTTGTGTCTGTACACCTGTGTCACTGGTGTTTTACAACCAGAATCTTACACTCCAGGCAAGAATGTGCTATTGTAGAAATACACCTTCTTGAGGCTTGTAACCAGATGTAACCCTGCACCGCAGCTTCAGTCATATGTTTTTATCTGTTCCTTCCTGGCCTTCATGCTGCCTTCCTTGGAGGAAGCCAGCCCAAGGCTTGTCCTGCAAATATAGGTTATAGTGAGCAGGTGGAAACTGTATTGCTCTTGCTTTCCAACAAATATGTTAAAGGCAGATGTTTTCTACTGTGAATCTACCCTTCATAAAATAAACACACAGTATGACATATAGAGTAGCCGTGAACATAGATTGTGCTGCTGGGGGAGACAACTATTTTATGTCTTTCATGCGTGGTAAAAACATGCAGGTTTTGGGTTTTTTTTGGTGGGTTGGTGGGGGCTTTTTGTTTGTTTTCTTTTTTTTTTCAGTGCGTAACTTAATACAACGAGTACATTCAGACTGAACTGGGAGGATAAGAGCACAAAAATGAATAGGTAGAACGGTGCTGGGGAAAATACAACTCAGTTATCTGAGTAAAGACATTCATTAAATATCTCAGACAAAATGAATACACTTTATCACTTAAAAAATCTCAAAAAACAAGTGTTTTTGAAATAATATGATGCTATCTAATCCTGAAAGTTAACATAATTACATATGGCAATTTATATATTGACTTGGACTTCTAATATTCAGGGGAGAGAGTAAGCAAAAACACTCAAACTCCAATTCCTCGAGACTGAATATTGAACTAGTACATTATATAAGGTAATTAATATATCAGGCCAGAGCAGTGAGGAAGGTCAGACTTACAGCTCTGTTACTGCTCATTATTTTAGGAGTCACCTACCTTCAGTGACCTCTATGACAGTCAAACAATATCTGCAGCCTTGTTTTTCAAGGATAGGAACAAAATGATATTTCACTTTCATGCTGCAATGAGACAAAATGCTAGGAACTGAGTTGTGGTGGCAAAACACCTGTTAATACTGCTTGTCAGCCTTTTAGAGGTGATAAACCCTATCTCTATTAGAAGTTCCATAGCTATAAAATAGTTCTTGGTGGTGATACATCAAATCTCCTGGCGTACCTATCAAAGCATGAACCATGCATGTCTTATTTTACTGAATTTAATAAAAAAGGGAAAAGTTACAGATATTTATGGTCTATAGATGTATTCCTAGGTAAGATACTGCTGTTCTTGATGAGTCATAACAGGACCAGATCAATGACTCAAAGCAAAAAGGGTACCCAATAGCCAGCTGAGGCAACCAGGGGTTTTCCTGACATTCTCAGTGTGGGAAGAAGGGCTCCATTATCCAGTTGCTATTGCCACCCATGGCAAGTTTTCACAGACAGTGACTTCATTTACCCACATTTCCCTCAATCCTTATAATTTCCATTTTGTGGATGTATGTAATTACTCCTTGTGGAAGGAGTAATACTTCTCTGTACCTTATGTATTAACAAACAGTATTCACATTTTCTCTGCCTGTTCTTATTTGAGGTCCCCTCTTGTGAAGGACTCTAAGAAGACCCTAGTCTACCTAGCATGGCAAGCACTCTCCAGTTGTGGCATGTGGCTGAAACACATCCAAGAGCTTCAACTGAGCCATTTCAGGTACTGTGTCTGGGGCATATTCTGTTCCATGAGCCTCCTGCAGAACTCTTGACCAAGAGTTCCTCAGTTTTAAGCTCAGTGCTTTGTCCTTAATGATTTTCTGTGTTGGTTTTAGGTTGCAGGGCTCAGTCAGTGTCTGCTCTTCTTCTCAAATTTTGCAGACACTGCTATATAGATGAACTCACTGTGCTGAGCATGACTGGCCTCAGCTTCTCCTTGTCAGCACCTTATCTCCTTCCTCGGCTCCCAGCGCAGTCTGCAGCTTGCCCTGCATCTGCCGTCCAGCTCAAAACTTGGGCTACGCTACTGCTGATGTGCTGCACAGAAGACCATTCCTAAGTCTGATGAATGCTCTGTTCCCTCCCTGTGCTGAATCAGAAGAGAAAAATCTCTTGCTTTTCTGCTCTGAAGGACTATGTCCAGGTAGGGATTCCTTCCACAGCAGACCCATCACTACTCCTTGTCTACATCCTTGAAAAAAGGTCACAGACTTAACAGACTTCTATCTGTGCATGAAACAAACATGGGAATGACAAAGTGCTGTGATGGTCTGGAGCTGGGACTTAGGTGAAATGTCCCCAAAACCCAAGAAAAGTTTGAATACTTAGCTCCTCTTCCTCTGACATATACAGAAGCATTCTGGGGAAAGATGGCCTTCAGACACTTCCAAACTTCTTGTTGTAGCAGAAGGATATCTAGAGTAGACATAGTGGAAGGTCAGCCTGTAGATTTAATGTCTTAACTACAGTTGGTGCCTGAATGTATAAATGCCCAAGCCATATTTCTATGAGTGGAAGCAGTTAAGAGGTTGCAGCATGCAGTTCAATGTCTTCCAATCTGTTTTGCTTGTTAGATTAAGTCCATATCCTAGGACTGTGCAGTAATCAACTTGAAATCCCTTTTCATGTACATATAATGACAGCTCTTCAGTACAGACACTCATGTTGATCTTTGTTGTAGCAGAGTGACACAGTATAAAAAAGGTTTTCTCAATCAAAGGTTTTCATGGAATAATAATAAATGGGACTGAAAACAAAGGTGACCTCATGAGGTCACCTAGTTAATACTCTGCCCCCAGTTATACCTAAATGATTCTTGAAATATGTTTGTCTACCTCTTATTTTTCTTATCCCAGCATGCTTTTATTCTCTGGCTAAACTTATTCTATTATGAATCAGGCACTAACAAGTCCCATAAAAGATTAAAAATTCTCTTTGAATAAGAGGCGGTACATTGTAAGACAAACTATGTATAGCAGAAAAAGGAGAACTTCAGAATAGAAAATATTTGAACTAGAAACTGCTGTCATGACTGAAAGGTCTTTAAAATTAATTAAGATTAAACAGATGAACATTACACTGTATACTGAGGGTTTTAAAAATCCTGGATAAAATAAAAGCAAAATTAAAATTATTTTACTCTAGATGGTACTAATAATGTGTATCATGTCCTATACAAATCTCACAGGAATTATTAAATGAAACCCTTGACTGAAAGGCACTATACAAATGCACTCTATTACTACTAGAAAAAACTGTACAGAAAAGTTTTCCAAATTATGTTGTTATAACTGCTTTAATGAGCAGGCTTATTTCTTCATATCTGTCTAGCTTTCACATTCCTCACAGACACTATATCTCTCACAAATCCAGAAATGCTTTTCTTGGTGCTGACTGAAACATGGGAAACATTTAGATCTACAGCATCCACTGCAAAGCAACACGAGAGCTACACAGGTTCTCTGGAATGATACATTTTTGGCAGAACGTCTCTCGCCTGTGATGCATTAAGGGTCAGCCAGAAAGCACATTGTACTAGCAGAAATTGCAGACATGCTGCAGAGGGCACTATTTACTAAGAAAAAGTATGAAGTACAGCTCCAATTCAATTTTGTATCCCCCGGGGCCGTCGATCTGGGAATGTCTGAGCTATGAGTTTTCTCGGGGGAGCATATGCCCACTATTTTTTTCTTTTCTTTTCTTTTTTTTTTTTTTTTTCCCCCACAAAACCAATATTTACTGGAGTGATATCATCTGACACAATATTACATCTGAGACAGGCAGGTTTTATACTTTGGATTTATTCTGGTCTGCAATAAATTGCTGTGAAATGAAAGAAAGTCAAGACATAATCTCACAGAGACTAACATTATGCTGTAGTCTTCCACAAAAAAACTGAACACTAATAAAATCACTGAACAAGATAAGACGGTGAAGTTCACTGTTTTAATGTTCTCAGGGAAGATGAGCATATCACTCACTCTTATCACACAAGATATTTTGCATGTTAATTTAAAGCAGCCATCCTGCTGGCAATAATCTACATATTGTAAACTCCATGATGGGTGCTACTCAATAAACAAATGCAGTAATTTCATGGGAATTAGGAGGGAGGTGGGAAGATACCAGGTAAGAGTATGAAAATGTGTTGTAAGACATGGAATTCCCATTATCAGTATATCACAATATTCTAGTCAGAACCCCGCTGCATATCTTGTCACAGTAGGTAGCTTTGAAAATTATTTATGAGGCTTGCAATACCAAAGAAAGGACAAATCATTTCTGCTCAATATATACTTATGTTAAATTCTCACTGGAATGTAGCAAGTTTAAGATAAAGCTTCTTTTTTCTGTCTGAGGAAAGCAATACAAATGTGACAGCAAGAAGTGTGGGATGTTTAGTGTGTCAGCACCAATGCACTTGCTCAGGGCTGGGAAAGTTTTCTCTTTCAACTCTGCAGCTATGCAGCACAATGAAAGCTACCCAACTCTGTGAGCAGGAATTTTCCAGCAGGTTTTTGGTGGGTTCTTTTTTGATTGAATTAGCATTGGAGAAACATGCAAACAGATCAGTTTTGTGACTGCTAGTTTGAAAGGAACTTTTATCTCCAAATCACGTTACATTGGTCAGATCTTTATCTGTTCTTAATAAATTCTGAGAATAAAATTCTAATGTATCCTGGAGACTGTAGAGATTCTCTGCCTTGGAACTCCTGTGCCCAGCTCTGTGGCAACAGCACAAGAGGGACATGGAGCTGTTGGAGCAAGTCCAGGGGAGGCCATGGAGATGCTGCGAGGGCTGGAGCAGCTCTGCTCTGGAAACAGGCTGAGAGAGCTGGGCTGGTTCAGCCTGGAGAAGAGAAGGCTCTGGAGAGACCTTTTTGTGGCCTTTCAGTGTATAAAAGTGGGTTGTATGAAAGATGGAGAGAGACTTCCAGCAAGGCCTGTAGTGGCAGGACAAGGGGCAATGGTTTAAACTAAAAGTGGATAGATTTAGATTTGATGTATGGAAGAAATTTTCAATAATGAGTTTGGTAAGGCACTGACACAGGTTGCCCAAAGAAGCTGCAGCTGCTACATCCCTGGCAGTGTTCAAGGCCAGGTTGGAAGGGACCTGGAGCAACCTGGTCTAGTGGAAGGTGTCCTGCCCATTGCAGGGGGATGGAACTGTATAAGCTCTAAGGTCCCTTCCAATACAAACCAGCCTGGGATTCTGTGATTATATAAATCAGGAAAGTCTAAATGTTTTCCCAGTCATAAGACATAACCTCCACAACTAATCACCATGCTTCCTCTGCAGCCAAAGCCAAACAGCCAAACAGGTAGTAGATATCCTTGCCTTGCAGGAGACCGTGCCATTTGCTTTAGTTGCTGGCAGTGCGATTGGTTTAACCACAGCATCTGGTGAGATCTCTGCCTGAGCTGGAGATGGAGCATGCATTTCTTCAAGCAATGCAGTAAGAAGTGCCAGCTGTGTAACTTGTGTAATTTGTTGCATTCTGTTAACAGGAGTAATTCAGCAGCTGAGGAAGAGGAGCCAGCACAAAATCATATTGATATGTTACTGGAGCACAATGTAAGTTCCCTGTGCCTCACAAAAATTTACCACTTCTTGTTCATCTTTACTCCATCAAACATCTATTACACACGTTCACCCTTTTTTCCTCACTTTGTGCTGCATGAAGATGGAAAAGTGTTATATGGTTCTAATCATAAGAAGATTTGAACTTATTTTAGCAGCATTAAAACAAGCAAACAAACAAAAAGTCAAACTGTCTGAAAACCATGTTGGTTGTTATAAAGAAAAAAACAGGATTTGCCTCAGATGAGGAAACTGTTTGCTTTTTGAATGTTGTAGGAAGCAATGAAAACTTTTGATGTACTGACTTGCTAGAGTGAAACATGTCTACATTGAAGAACGTTTTCAGCAGATACTTATAAGATCATTCTGACACTAACGATGGCATAACTATGGAAATGATGCATCAGTAAGCTAGCTTATTTTTAAACAGTGGAATATAGGATACATAAACGTGTAAGAGTGATAAGTAAGTCTGTGCACACATGAAAAATACTTTTTTTAGATACTTTAGAGAAAGGGCTGCTGAGCAGTTTCCTCCAGGATGAAACCTCTCATGTGTGTTATTTGTCTCATTCTGCCAGAATGATGGGCATTGTGATAACATCAGACAGAAAAATGCTTGAGAGCATTTATAACAATGCAGCTTCAATTTAAGTAATGGAGTGCTAACATCTGTTTTTATTTCTGCTTTAAACTCTGACTCCCTCTAACAATAGACTGATTTTATGAGTACTGTGGGTTCTCAGAAATGAGGATAGGAAGGTTCCATCCTGTATAACCATAGCCTAAGCTGACAGTCAACAATATCTACAGCACCTCCTGTGCTATATGCAGCTGAGATAATTTGGTCAGGGATTTATAACTGATATTGTGAATATACTATTTATTTGTGAGGAAATGAACGCATATTTAAACAGCAGAAGTAAACTATTGTTGCAGTATAGGTCAGGAATTGAAAGAGGCCTTCAGAAGTTATGTAGTCGCTGCTGCTAAAGCAGGATGCAAGTACTTGGTCAAGAGCTGTTAAGAGTGGATACAGAAGGTCTGCCAGCTCCTGACCAGTGGACAATAAATTCCCCATGTTAAGTTAGCTGGGGAAATCTTTGCAGAGATTGAACAATTTCATTTGTCAAACATGAGCTGGCTTTGTATCCTCTTAGTTGGTTTTTTTTGCATAAATAAGGGGACATGATGATTCTAAATCTTATAAACTTTCATTAAAGCAGCAAGATCTGTGGTATAAACAGAGACAGTGATAACAACTTATTTCCATTCCTTTTGCTGAAGTGAGGGAAGAACAGACTTGCACAGCTCTAGCTGAGCAGCAAAACCCTAGAGGTCCTTGTCTTTGCAAAGGCAGACATCCAGGCCATTTTATTGTCTCATTCCAGAAGGGTGGTTGAACATGCTCCCAGCATTTACTACAGGCTGCTAGTTGCCTGGAGGAAAAATTCTGTGGGTAAATTTTACATGCAATGACAATTGATCAAGTCTGGCAGTGATATTGCTGGCACGTTCTGACATCTAAATTACATACTTCATGCTCAGACTTTTACCAGCATTTCTCCCTTTATTTCTAAAAAGTGCATTTGCTAACAGCTGACTACTGACACATTCCACTAGTTGCTATTACTTTTGAGGCAGACCTCCTTGCTTTCTAACATGAGGAAAAACAGTGAACCTCAAGGGTGATGCAGAACACCTTCTATCAGTTGTGTTGTGTGCTTTCCATGAGCATGTGCTGCTGCAAGCTTTAAGCAGACTCCTTGCTAAGAGCAACCCCATTCTTTATGTAAAATGGGAGACCAGCCCTGATGAAATGCCTACCGTCCAAGACAAAGGACAAAACTCAGTAGTTCAGTGAACTGCGCATGGTGTGACAGTGTCTTTAGAAAGGTGCAGGAGGAAATTTTATCAGTTAATACAGCTCTACAGGAGCCGAGGGTAAGATTAGATACTCTAAAAGTACAACACTAACCTTTAAACCAGATGCTAAGATTGTTTCATATTATTTGATTAAAGTAAACCTAAATATGATTGCAGTCTAGAGAGAGATGAGGAAGAATTTAGGCATAAATATTTTCTTATAGACATTAATCTTAGCTCCCTTAGGTCTTCTACTGCAGTCAGTTTTGCTATAGCAAAACAGCAAAACACAATCTTCTGTTGCCTATGTAAAAGCAGCATCAACATATTCACTGATTCCTGAATTGATTTCCCCTCTTGGAGTTAAAATAATTCATCTTGTTAATTTCAGTGCATAATGAAGCATGATCTTACAGAGGGATCAGTGTGATTCTTGATGAATTTTATAAAGATGTGTTTTTACTAAACACTTTTTAGCATCTTGAATCCATAAATAGATTTTCTTTAAAGAATCTCTCGAACCATACCTTCAGCATTATCTGTTTCCACAGTTTAAAAAAAAATAATAATCTTATCAATATACTTTATTTTAACTTAGTCTTATCCACACTGTTCTTTGAGCAATGAACTATGCTGCTTTAGCTATTCAGCATGGCATATTGGTTGGATTAGCAAACCCAGCTCTTGGCACTATTCAGTGGTTCCTTTCCACCCAAGCCTCGACCAGATACATGCAGGCTGCAGTTTGTGAAATAGAGTTGCAGCCTCTAAGATCTTTGAAATGGTTCCAATTACTTCATTTTCAGTCTTGCCTGAGATTGCTCCCCACCTTGTATCCCTCTTCCTCAGCATATTTTAACTGCACTTGAGGCTAAAAATAATATAGGGAACAGTGTCATTTAACACTAATTTTTTTTTTCTAAATAATAAGTGATAATGTGATAAGAGCTTACGAAAAAGAAATGTTTATGTATTATGTGACTTTATTGATGTACTAACCACATATCCCATTAAGTGCTTTACTTTACTTGCAAAAATACTGCCAGAATATACCGCATCAGATGTTATCATCACAGTAGCAGGGACAAAAATTGCCTCAATAGCCTTGCCTCCTGAGAAAACAATTGTAACTGGAAATTAGTTAATCCTTTACCTGCATACAAGAAGAGTGTTGGCATGTTTCTGACATTTGCAATCTCTTGACACCCTAAAAAAGTTGAAGAATTGGAAACCTGTAATTTTAATTTCTGCTCAGGATAACAGTAGAATTCTTGTATGTTTTTAGAAGGATCCTTCCTGGTCCTTCCAGTCCTGTTGGCACTGTGCCTGCAAACGAATCTGCCTGTTTCTACGTTTGTTGTTAAAGTGCAGTAGATCCTGGTCTCTGGGGCTGTGATAACAGGTCTGGTCTGGAATTCTACTGTCATATTTTCAGGTGAAGAGACTGTAAAATGAAAGAGGACTATGCATCGTCAGGACTGTGCAGAGAAATAGCAGTATAACTCCTCACCGCTTGTTTCATGAGAGATTGGGCTGTATACTGATATGGTACCAGTCTCCTAGATTGCCTGGAAAAGTTGGTCCACGTGATCCTTGGAATCCCTTCCAACCTGAAATTCTATGATTCTCCATCAGCTATTCCAGTATACCAACACTGAAGGCTGTATGTTCAAGAAATGTTGGTGGTACTTGTATTTATGCCCTTGCAAATAATGGCATCTCAAATCTCTGCTGCTTGTACAGCTATACAGGTGCTGCTACAGAGAATCTCACCTATAGGGAGATTAAGGATTATTTTAAGACATAGCAGTTTTTAACATTGTACCTCTTCTTCTCATTAGAGGTCAGGACATCCAAAGATGTCTCATGACCTGCAGCTAAGATGGTGTGTACTCCTGCCATCCTCATCTAAATTGCATAAGGGGACTGATAAGAAACAGGCTTTTCTCACAGGTTTGTATTGTTAGTTAAATTCCTCACAAAAGCTTTGCAATAAGCTCCTTACCACTTCTTCAGACTCCCTGTCTCCTTCATGTAAGTGGGCTGCCACATTTCTAAAACTCAGGTGGCTCTATAGGCTCAATCTCAGTGCTTCATCTTCAGGTAAGCACTTGATGGCGGACTTTTTGTTCTGTTGGTTGGGGTTTTGTCAGGCAACAGGGAAAGATTTTTAACTCTGGAGGAGACTGTAGACTAGCAGATAACATAGACATTCATGGGGGCATAAACCAAATGAATAATCCAGTTATAGAGATGTAAATCTCAACCATTGGCAGCTAAGACAAAGAAAAGGACAAAAAAATAGTGGAAACAGCCGTTTTCTTTGTCTGTGGAGATGTGTTGTTGGGTTTTCTTTTTTTTTTTTTTTTTGTTCTTCTCACTGATTACTGTATTTCCAGCTAAACCTAAATGTGGACAGTGTTGTTTCAAATTGGAATGTCTGAAAACTCTGAGTGACAAAAAAAAAACAACGACTTGCAATGGGAAGAGGCGTGGGATCTTCGCTGCTTGCTTTGTGACCAATATCAGCTTTTCCACTGTTGTTATATGGAATATCCCTGAGTAGTGATTTTCAAACATCAGTTCCTTTAACTTTCTGCCATCCGTGGAGCTGAGCTAAATGTTATTCCCACAGAATGGGTATAAATTAATCCACAAAAAGACTAAAAGCTGTAGAAACATTACCCAAATTCCTGTAAGTTTCAGTGTGGTAAACTTGACTACATTATTCAGTGCCTGTAAAAAAAACATTTCCTAGCTCCCTTTTTTTTTTTAACTTCCAGGTCTGTCTCAGTTGCAGGTACATATATATCATTTTGCTTGCAGACAGCGTGTGCTGTTAAGGAAAAACATTAACCTATTTCAGACAACGAAAAGAAACAAGTCATAATTTACACAGAAATACTCATAGGAAGTTAGGAACTGGTCAACCTTATAGCTATGACGACTTATTTTGACGCCCAGGCACCATTTCCTTATGTGGGTTTTGAAGTTGTGTTTTAGTACATTGCCACTATGACAACCTGTACATTGTAGCTTTAAATTACCTTGTAGACTGTAATCTACTGAATGAAAATAGAAAATCAACGAGAGAAATGTTTGGGTTATTTCTTTTTTTTCTGCCAGGTGCTTGCAAACTAATGTGTTTTCCTGTAGGCTAGAAATAAAAAGCATCATATTAAATCACATCATAAATGACCCATGTAGCACAGTTTATTTTACATTACTTAGGTAAGAGGGCACTGAGCCAAATAAATCAAAGTGAACAGGCAATAATTGTTCCTCCCTTTCTATCACTTAAAATATGGGAATAATGAAGGAAACATGATTAAATTGAGAATACTTCATTAGTAATAGGTTGGGGTTTTGTTTTTTTTTTAGCAGAATCAGGTTCACTGTGGATATAAAAGCGCTTTTGCCTGTATTTTTGAGCAGACATTTTGTATATTTGAAAAGGATAATACTGTACCGGCAAAATAAGATCAGACATAAAATGCAGGTGGCTTTTTTTACAGTACAGATTCTACAAGCTGGATTTGTTTTGCAATTTTTTTCATGACTCCTTGCTGTGAGAAATCATATGTTCAGGAAGAGGTCAAAACCTCTCTTCAGTGCTGTATTAAAAATTCAATGATCATCTGGAGACTAAAGACGACCACAGTTTCTTTCATGTGCCAGCTAGTTTTATTGAAATAAATGGAGTCACTTAACGGAGGTGTTGTGGTGAATCTATTTCTTAGCTGAGCTGTGTACTATACCTATTAGTCTTCAGTAGGATTAAGATTTCATAGAGTAGCAAATTAGATTTAATCCCAAACTAAATGAAATAGCAATATGGCCCAGAGTAGAAAAATGGCCTTAATTATGATTAAAAATATAAACAAAAGATAAATGCATCTTTATGATCAAGATTAATCATGCGCTTGCCAGGTATGAAACATGATTAAAGTTTTAAAGGTGCATCTTAAAGGACTGGCTATTTAAGACAACATTCCAACCTGCTTACATCCTTATCAGCTCAGATCAAGGGTCCTCTTAATGCAGTGTCCTTTATCTAAGGTGTCATGGGTTCAGCAGTAGCAGTCTTTTTTCTCCTCCTTAGTAGTTGGTGCAGCACTGTGTTTTTAACTTGTGGCCTGAGAACAGTGCTGATAACACCAATGTTTTAGTTAC
>JAOEHY010000535.1:14304-49526 GCA_025447955.1 Psilopsiagon aurifrons | reverse complement strand
GGCTGCATGGAGACCTCATAGCAGCCTTCCAATATCTGAAGGGGGCCTATAGGGGTGCTGGGGAGGGACTCTTCATTTGGGACTGTAGTGATACGACAAGGAGTGATGGGTTTAAACTTAAACAGGAAGTTTAGATTGGATATGAGGAAGAAATTCTTGACTCTGAGGATGGTGAGGCACTGGAATGCGTTGCCCAGGGAAGTTGTGAATGCTCCACTCCTGGCGGTTTTCAAGGCTGGGTTGGACATAGCCTTGGGTGGCATGGTTTAGTGTGAGGTGTCCCTGCCCATGGCAGGGGGGCTAGAACTAGATGATCTTAAGGTCCTTTCAAACCCTAACTATTCTATGATTCTATTTTAAAACTAGAAATCTGTAACATTTTACCTAGTAAGACTGGCACACCCAGAATAACCAACACCATTCTGCATGTAATTCTGACGTAAATGCGAAACATTCTTATGTAGAATTGTGGAAAATGTCTTGCATGATGCACAATAAAGCAGTGGGAAAGTAATAAGTGGATGGTCCTTGAAATTGCACCAAGAGCTTTTGTTAGACATGTGCCAGGTCACTAATAGCCATCTGACTGCTCTACAATGCCTGCAAAATTGGCTGGTGGCTTTGGAACCATTTCTAGTGGGACTCTGTCCATATCTCAGGGATGACTGTCACGTTGCACTAGTGAATAACAGCAGTCTCAGGAGCCATGCCAGCACTGAGGAAATATTAGCACTGGGAAGGTGCTGGTAAACACAGCTATTCTACATCAGGGCAAGAATAAATTCCATCAAGAACTTTTTCTGCAATGATCTAAGGGCTTTTGGTGGGTTTATTTACTCTCTTGCAACCACATATATGCATGCATGCATGCATGGAGGAGGGTGCACACCCAAAAACTATAACCAAAGATGTTTCTATCATTAATAAGAAAGGAATTCAAAACTGCTGTGCATGATAGAAAATACCTTAAAATCTAATTGTGAAATATAATATTTCCAAGGATTTTATAGTTATAATAATTTTTAATAAACATTTACACTGTGGTGAAACACTTCCTGCATTCCATGGGTGCATAATTGCTGTCAACATTTGACAGCACTTACGTGAGTGAGTGTAGTTATGATAATGCCATTACTTCCACGGCTAATTGCTGTTCTCTGTTGGTCAAGGAATACAGCCCTAAATGGAAATCAGAGAAGAAGGGCTGGGAAGAATGGAAGTATGAAATGTTTCACAGTTCTGCAGGCAAGCAGATTTGGGGGTGATGAAGGAAAAAAAAAAACTGAACGGCAAGATAACTTTCTTCAGCGTCTCTGCTTCTTCAGAGGCATCTGTTGCAAATACTGACTTAAACCATCTCTAGGTTTGTGGGACATGATCATGTTGTGGGGTAAAACTGGAATCAGTACTTACGTTAAATGAAATCAAAACTAGAGCTTTGCTCTTGCAATCACATGCACTTGCTACATTTAGACTTTGTTCAGGCTGCAGTCAGGCTGAAAATGATTCCTCAGACTTGCTCAGGACTGCTCAGTTTATGGGGAACCTAAGCTACCCTCAAGAGCTGCAATTAGCCTTTTTTGGAAGCAAAATAACAGACTGGATGGATTATTGTCTTGTTCTGATATGGCAGTTCTTCTGTGTTTGTATTCAACAGGATTTCATTTGTTCCAAGGAAGTATTAAAATGTCGTTCTTCTTGCCTAGTTTGCGTTTTCTTTTAGCGCTTGTGTGATTATCTTTTGTGGTTGGAAAATAACAAGTAACTTGTGAAGAGTTTTCCATGAGAAAAGATGAATGCTATGTTTATCTTGTCTTTGCCAGTGCATTAGTGAACAGCTTTTTGTTCTTTCCAGAAACCTTTCAGTAAGTGGAGTGTCAATGATTTCAGTGTTGGCAATGTCTTGTTAACGTCATCCAATATATCTTAGGCGCAGCAGATAGAGCAGTTGTCGCTTGCACAGGGTGAGTTTGCCACATTGTAAGTTGTGAGCCAGGACAAGCTGAAAAATTATCAGATGATGTCTCCATAGCTGTGATCTAACTGCCCTTCTCTGGCCCTCCTCTCCAAAGGACTCTCTCTGCCAAATCCCCACCTTGGCTTCACCTTTGCAGCCTTCAAGGGAGTTTGCTTCCATTTATGTGCAATTCCTGACAACTTATGAATTCCTCTGTATTCCTCTGACATTCCTCTGTAAAGATCTCTCTATTAGGATTTCAGTTTGCATCAGGAGTGTGCTTTTGAATTAAATCTCGTGTTTTTTCCTACTTCCAATGCTTTGGTTTCAGTGTGCATGAATTGAATTCCCCTCAAATGGAATTCAAATGGAGGAAACAAATGGGAAGAGAGTTAATGCATTCCAGCTGCAGGTGATAACTCATCTAGGGTATCTGACCACAGCTTACTGAAGTAAAACCCCTTAAAACACATATAGTGCGGACACTAGGCCCACAGCACCAATTGCTCCTCTCTGCCCATCTCTTCTGTTGGCCTCATTGCGTGCTAATTTAGTTGTCAGCAATTCAATAGGCCTAATTTCAAATATGGAAAAAAGACCAAAAGATGATCTACAAGAAGCTGAGGATATGATCCTCAGCTAAATGAGAAACAGGAAAGACTATATTTGAAAAATAAGTCTATGCTTTTGAGACAGATGGCTGCTGTGGAGGTTAAGTTCTTGCAGATACTTGCTCTGCTTTTATATCTGCTGTTATGTGCAGTTAGTTTAGAGTCCTCTGCTGAAAAAGTATTTCTTGCAGAGAAAGGCAGGGTCAAATTCTAAATCTGAAGGATCCATGACAACATAAGCAGCTAATCTTAATTTCTTTTAGTATCATCTTGACCCTTTTATTCTATTTTAATACACTACATGGCCTAGGTCCAAAATCTGCAGTCAATAAAGAACTGCGACTAACTTGGCCCTAATATGATACTGAAAAGTATTTTAATTCTATCAATAAACCAGAAACAAGAGTGAGCCATTGTAGAAGTGGACAGTACTGTGTTCAGAGGGATCTCTTGCAGTGAGTTATTGAAATTCTCTTCAGATGGACTTGTCCCAACCACTAGTTCCTCCAGTGTTTGTCAGTTGCAGTTCAATTACTTTCACCAGTTGCTGTTTTTTTAAATTTCTGTCCTGGGTTCAGCGGTAGCAGTCATTTTTCTCCTTAGTAGTTGGTGCAGTGCTGTGTTTTTGACTTTCGGCCTAAGAACAGCGCTGATAACACCAATGTTTTCAGTTGCTGCTCAGTAATGTTTTGGTCTGACCGAGGACTTTGAGTCTCATGTGCTGCCAGGGAGTAGGGGAAGCTGGAAGGACTGGACAGGACACCTGACCCAATCTAGCCAAAGGGGTATTCTGTACTATAGCACGTCATGCACAGGGTGTGAAAATGGAGGGCAGAGACCTGGAAGGAGGTGGGGGTTCACTGCTGGGTTGGGCTGGATATCAGGTGATGAGCAGTTGTATTCTTTTTCCTTGTATTTCCCTCGTCATTATTATTATTGGTGGTAGCAGTAGTGGTTTGTGTTATACCTTAGTTACTAAACTGTTCTTCTCTCAACCTGTGGGAGCTGCATTCTTTCGATTCTCCTCCCCATCCCCCTGGGACTGTGGGAAGAAAGAGGGGGGAGTGACTGAGCAAACTGGGTGAGTTATGGTGGCTTAAAACACAATAATTTCCCATCCATTTTCTCCTGTGGGACAGGCAGATTCTATAACCGCACCTGCACTGTACATGCTGCTTGTTGTATGTTTGTTTCTATTCTAAAGTTTGCACCTTTTCCTTTTCCAGTTGTGCGTGCCTAATGTTTAAACACTAAATCTACACTGATTTATATAGAGCTTTTTAGAATTTATATGCAAGGATTTGTAATTTTTCAGAAGTAGCTGCATAACTGGTGGCAAGAACTACATTTCAGATTTAGTTTTGCCCTTTGAAATTTTCCTTCCAATGAAACCCCAGTGAATTTTGTTGTTTATTGGTTTAAGCAATTCAGTGCTTTCCATTAAAGTCTTGGGTTTTGAGGTTTTAAGTGCTGGACATCTGCAGACAGACTGTTATTAAAAGGGGATTACAAGCTCTCAATATCTTTGAAACCAAATATTTAAATTCATGCTACATTATGAAGTATAGTAGTCTTGAAAAATCAATATATAGGCAATAAGAAACAAGAAGATATGAGAGTTTTCAGTCTGAGAGGGGTTCCTGTTGGGGTATATAATATGTAACTGTGTAGAGGGTATTAGAGAAAGACAGAGATGAAATCAGCTGTCAGTTGCACAGGACATACGATGAACGAAAGAGCTCAAAACAAGATTTTCAACTCCAAAATTTACTTGTTTGCTTTGAATATTGTGATAAATGCAGATTTTTCAAAAGTTCTGTGAAATAAGCAAGTGCAAATTGTACTGGAGTGCACTTGCCATGTCACTGGATGGGTATGAATACTAAGGAATAACTTACCATTCTTCACCGTACTGACTGTACAGAAATTATAGATATAAAAACACAAAGTAGGTTTTCAAATCAATGTTTGCAGTTAAGACTTCAAAAGATGGTGTCACTGTTCTGCATGTCTTGGTCATGGTGAAGAAAAGGTTAGAACATGATGTGATCTATTACTAGAAGCATGTTTCTAGTCCTTTTTGTCACTGTTTTGTGTGAGTTCAGACATCGTGGTGGAAAAATCCTTCTGTGTACTTTCGAAAGTTTCTGTGGTTATTTGTGGTCTCACAGCATTCCAGGCCTGGGTTTTGGCAATTTATTGTGTGGATGCCCTCATTTCTGTTGAGTTCTTCCCAAAGCAAGGCAATGAGTTCTGTAGAAAACTTTACCCCTATGGAATCAGCCACTCTCAGAGCACAGAATTCAGATTCTCCCCCTTATGAAAGACTTTCATTTATCCATTGACTTCTGGCTTGAATACGAGAGAGGGCGCACATAGGAATTTAGAAGATTAAATAAAGAAAAAATACTTGAAAAGGATTTTGTAATGTGTTCTTGATATCAAGAATGGAAGATATTATGCAAAGATTGTCTTTCTTTCTGGTCTGAGATTTTGTACTGGATTTGAAGTTCATTATGGATTTTTCAGGAAGTTTGCCATGACTGTCAGCTTTTAACTGAGCCTAAACAGATGCAGAGTCATTTTATCCTGTGCAAAGTATTGATGCTTCAGTATGTCTTACCTGGAGGTCTTTGGATTTCCCTCTTAAATTGGAGTGTGTACATGTTTCCAGTCATAGATCCAAACTAGTGATGAATGTGTACGATATTTAAAGTGTAGGTACTGATTAATATGTGGGTTAATAATTCCTTTTTTTTAAGGAAAAATAAACCAGAAAAATTGAGGTTCTTCAGTGGAAGATCTAAATTAAGTTGTAGTTGTTCTTTTATCCTGGAGAAGCACATGTGACTGGCATCGGGTGCTTTCCTGTGAATTGATCTGGCAATTAATTCAGACACCTGGTGAATATTTTCCCAGTGTAGGCATGCTGTTCGGAAACCTGGGTGCTAGAAAACATCCTCCTCCTTGATGAAAAGATTCTTGAATGTTGACCTATTTAAACATTGCTTCCTTTCTCTTCTAGCTTAAAAAAAAAAAGGAAAAAAAAAGTGTTCAGTATATTGTCAATTGCCTTAGAATAAGTTGTAAGTAGATTGTTTGAGGTTTTTATGTTTGGCTGGTTTCATTTTAATCAGTTTTCCAAGAGAAGGAGTTTGTTGTGATACAGATTTGGTTAGTTTAAGACATAATCCCACAGAACCCGGCTAGCTGTTGATTGCGCAGCCCAGCTGTTTCAACTCTGCATGTACAACCTATTGAATACTTATTAGAAAACTTTCCATTTCATTTATTTTTTTATCTTTTTAAAGGCTGATATAAAGAGATAATGAGCAGCCAATCCTAAACCCGAGGCACTGTGAAGAGGTAGTTCAAGAGGGGGCATATTACTCTGTTTAGAAGGGGCATATCTGTCACGGTTACTTTTATGTAAAATAGAACTTACTGTAAGTTTTCTTTATTGTCCATTTAGACTCCAGCATCCAAGTTAATCCCACCTACCTTAGACTAAGCTTCTCATTTAGACCTTAAAATTGAGAGTTTACCAGGTGGTGATATTTTGCATCTGAAATCCACTAAGGATTATTTAGCTGCTCAGGGATGTAAACATCTGATATACGCATGTTGGTTATGTAAACTGTAAGTCTAAATAGGTGGAACAGGTATCCAGGCCCCCACTTTTAAGGGAATGAATAAAATGACTACAAAATAAGTGTGGGGTCTACTGGCTTAATTATTACAAACATGCAAATGAAGGAAAGAGTTTGAAAGATGAATTGGAAACATTTTTTAAAATAGAAGGGTGAGACAAGAAATTAGCTTCTTATTTTAGGGCTAGCTGCTAATGACTGAGACCAAAAGCTGGATAACCCAGAAAGAAAAGACATAAACCACTTTCTGTTAAATCAGTGGCAGTGTAACTTGTTCAGGCATACTCCATGGTGACAATTTGCCACAGACTCCACGGCCCTGCTCTGGTATTTCATTTTTTTCAGTAAGATAATGTGTCTTCCATGGAGATGCCTTCACATAGATTTATTTTGACTTTGGAAGCAGCCTCCAGAGCTTTCCATTGATGATAACTGCAAAAGGTTGCTTATAATTGTATATCCTTTTCCTGTCTATCTGACACGTAAGTTTATTGTGAGATCACAAAGCCAGAGGTTAAATCCAGTATATTTTCCACATCTATAGCAACTGCCAGACAGCCAGCTTCCAGTTGTGCAGGTTTTACAACAGGAAAAGTATGTCAGAGTTAACATGCAAAGGGCCAGTTTCACCTTGGTAAATTCAAAGGCATAGGGACTTAACACTTGCTTGATCCACCACGATCCACAGCAGTGGAAGATTCTCCCCCTTCTTGTATTTGGAATGGGGAAGGGCAGCTGTAGTGTATAGTCTTCCTCCAGGAATTCTCTGGACAAACAGTGATACATGGCTCATGCTGCATCATGATGTTGTTCTTCATTTAGACAGCTAAAATCTGCCATTCAGACCTTGCTGTAAGGATGCTTACATAATGAGTCTTTAGCAGCATTGATTTTAACACTGTGTCTTTTTCCGAGCAACCTTGTCTTTCCATTGGAAAGGTTTTACTAAGTGACTGGTGCAGGCAGAATTTCAGTTACTCATCTGTGGTGGGGAAGCTGCGGTCATCGCAGCACATGGAAGTAGTCAGCTTTCATAGTTATAGTGAAACTGCCTTTTTTTCTTCTTGTGAATGACTCACCGAAAGTGGAGGCTGGCTGTAATAAAAATACATATGGTACCCATGGCTCATTCAGGCAAAAGTGTGAATTAGCTTCACTAAAAATGTTTGGAATTCTACTGTACTCCTAAGCAGCAGTCCTGTGCACTCCATTGTGCTGTCTTTTGTAGTGCACAGCAGACCAGAGCAACTTTTTTGCAGGTGACAGAATGTCTTTTTCCCTACATTAGTTTCAGAAAGCTGGCATTAGCTTTACTGGCCAATATACTGCTAGGCTCTCATCTGAGCTTTAAACCCTTGAAATTCTTCATGTCTTCTTGGTAGCTGAATATAGCATGAATAAAAACCAAGAAAGCTTATGTTTCCCAGAATGTAACTTCAGTAACTCAGTGAGTTCTATACAGCAACCTTAAGCTTTATTTCTGCATCTGCAGCACTTGGCATATTGCTAAAATGGGCAATCTTCTTTATACCATCGTGATTTTTAGGAAAGAGAAATGTTGATCAATTATGTAATGCTGAAGTCTCTCTTTAAGAGCAATTATTGTTGCCTTCTGACTATGCTTTGTAATTAATATGACTGTTTATGGAAGGACTAGAAAGCAGTCTTGAGAACATTCTGCAGTTCTACAGCTCCTTTCATGTGGTGATCTAAAGACATTTTACAAATGCAGAAGTGATGCATCCTTCAATTGCAAGAAGGTACTGTTTTACAGAAGAGGAGAGTGGAATAAGATGCGTCCACCACTGAACAAACTTGTGTTCCTTATTTAGGACATCTGATCATTCAGAAACCCCACATTTTCCCACTCTAAACAGAGATAAATCATCCTACCTGTTGTTTATTCACACCATCCCTTGAGATTTCCTGGGAGAGTAAAGCTGCTAAATCTTTTAAAAGCAGTTCAGTTAGTCTCAGAGTACTTGCAAATGTGTGCTTCAGGGTACACAATGGGACATGCACATATTCTTCACAAATCATTCAATACTTTCCATTTCTTTCACTTTAATAACAGTGTTTTGCTTGAGTAGCAGAAAGTGATATTAAAAGAAAAGTTGAGAATGTTAATTGGTTTTCTGAGACATGAATTGTATGTGTGCCTCCATGCACTGGGCCATAAGTAATGGCATGTAGTTGCCAATATCATCTTTATGGTCCTTAGACTATAAAGATGAAAATTGGAGGTCAGTCTCACTGTTAATAACAGTATCTTGCTGAAGCCTTTCCAGATAAATGTTTTGTGGATGAGGAACTAATTGTATTTTTACATTATGTGAAATGTGGCTGAGAACTTCCTAAGTTTTGCTGTGCAGACATGGATAAATTTTAAAAAGTGACATAAATAAGGAAAGTTGGTTTTCTGAGTCATTGTAGTGTTCTGTAAGCTAGTTTTTAGCTATAAGAATGGTCAGCTAAGTCACTGTCTGTTAAATGTTGCTGAAGTCAATACTTTTAAAGTTCTCATTACAATATGTTCGTTTTCCAAGGAAATATATGTCTGAGGTCATGGACTTGAGTTTCAGGCTTAATAGATCTCAGTCATCTGTTGGGAAGAACTTGATGCTGATAGAGAAGTGGGTATATACATAATATGTAGTAAGCAATAATAAAAGAGAATTAGATTCTTTGTAGTCCATCAGCTGAGTGTCCCAAAGTAATCAAAAGCAATTGAGCCTGTGTTTATTATCTAGACAGTTTTCCTGGCAATCATTTTCCTCACTTCGACTCTTAGTTACTACTAACCTTTCTGGATATGCATATATTTGACATATGAATATTTTAAGGTGACCTTACTCATAATAGGTCTCAGGCATTGTAAAAGAATGTGACTATTTTTTCATCTGTGTAATATATGCACAAAACACTTCTCTGGGAAGAATGCCAGGGGTAACTTAGTAAGTTTGCCTTCATGCAAGTAGACTTAGTACTCAGTGATGCAGTTATACAAACAGAGAGATGACTTTGCAGCTTCATGATACCTGTTTACTAATGAGACACTAGTCCTCCATGGAGTTTGCTTCCAGCTCCAGTGACTCTGAGTTTGTGCTAACTTAGGAGTAGGTAAGAAAGAGGACATACCATTATGTTTTAGTGCAGGCTCAAACTGTGTGACTGAATCTTACCTATAGCACACACCCCTTTGGCATATTGTTTTCTGAGCCCTGCCCCATTTCCAGTCCTAAACATAACTGGTGACCAATTACTATTGTAGGGATCAGACAAAGTTGTCAGACAAAGGAGTATCTGACAAACGCATATTTCAAAATAACAACTCCCTAGAAGCAGTAGGAGAACCAGTCAGCCAGTTGAGCATGAATCTGTGGCTCCGTGATAGAAGCAGCAGGCTGGAGTCTCTTACACTCCCTGTGAAACTAGTTCTTTCTTGAAGTAGATTCTCCTCTCTCTACTGTGTATGGGATAGGAGGAGAAACAGAGGCAGGAATGAGATAAAAGACCTTCAGCCTCATTAGCCCATGCAGCCTGTATATATGTAATAGGAAAAAATGCAATGCAACTCTTGTCCAGTCATTCCTTGTTGAAAACTTGTACTTTCTTCTCACCCATGGAAGAAGCATCATTTTTGATATTACACACCTCTAAGCCACTGTACTAACATCAGTTAGTAAGATGAACATCAGCTTCACAGTTTGAGTTCATGTATGTCTGAGGGTCGAATTGTAGATAAAATCCACAGTTAAGGAGCATACCTAAATTGAAAGTCCTGCTGTTATTTAAGAACTGCAGCCAAACAAGAACCTCTGGTTCTTACTGATGTACGTCTTGGCATTACTTTAACTTTGTGTAACAATTAACTCATTAGCTTCTTTCATATCAGAGCTGGTGCGTATTTAAGTTAGAAGACAACTTTTGCTTGAATAATGTGCACATTTTCCTTTCAATTCTGAGAACTGGAAGTAGCACTGATGTGCTAAAGCAAGCCTGTGACATGCCAATATAACATACAATGTGCAGATGGACTTTTAAGGTTGTTTGCAGATCACAGAATGTAATGTAAAATGACAACAAAGAGTAATTTTTTACGTAGCTGTTGTGTACAGATACAATTACAATAACCTAGGGAAGCCCTAGAGGAACTGAAGCGCTTCAATTTTACAGCTAGGGGATTTCTTACCATTTTTTAAATGTTACCAAAAGGTGCATTCATTCATTGGTTTGTTATTGTTCCATAGCAGAAATGGATTAAAATGTTCTTTTAAAATATTGAGAATGAATCTGCCACATTTTCTGATTACCCCTGAAAGAAATTTCACGTAAATGGGTTCTGGGTGATCTGTCTTAGATTTCCTGCTAATTAAATTTGGTGCACTAAGTATTGTGACTATGGCCAGTGTAAAAGGCATGGCAGAATGTAAAGTTTTTCAAATGTTGTGAGAGCACATTTAGTTTGGAGCTAAGGAGAATTTTTGAATGCCAACTAGAAACACAATTTGTTCAAAGGAATGAGGACAGAAGAGAGCATATTTTTAAGAGCTCTGCAACACAGCCTCACAAAAATAGGTCAGATGTCTGCTCCTTAAGTTTTGTCTCTCTCCATAGGTGGAAAATATTTTGGATTCAGTGTTTGTCTATTTGTGTTGAATCTGACAAGCGGTTTTAAAATTGCAGGAAGAAAGGCCAACAGAGAATATGAAGTAGACAAATTGCTGTACATAAAATTCATTGAGAGGGGTTAATTTTTTAGGAGCTTGTAAAGTTTTTCTGTAATGCACCTTGAATTTTTATTTCTTGCCTGCAGAGCATTTTAGGAGTACAAGGTACTGTACATTTAGCTAAGGGCACAGTGGGACTGGCAAGAAGTATCTCTGTAAAGTGTGCTTTTGAAGAATATTCCACTATTTCTGAATTAACAAGGTAGAGGTTCCTGGAAATTCTTCTTTTTTGTTGTTTGATTGTCTGTGTCCCTACCCCCCATCCGCCATCATATTCTTAGTCATCAAGCTCTTTAATGCTTTTAAATTTGGTGCATTTGCTAAGCTCTCATGAGAAAAGCAATTAATGCTTATGCACCACAATAAGTGAAAACAGCACAAAAGTCCTTGGGTTTAAAGATGCAGCATAATGTTTGCACTATGTCACATATAAAAAGCATGGATAACATAGGTATTAGGTTTAATCTTTAGCATTAAGACTGGTGACGGTGATTTTTAAGTGCAAATCACCTAAAATGGTGAAGTTCTTCTATTTATCTATTTGCCCCAAGGTATGTTGTGACCAGTTTATGCACAATCAAAATCCTTCCTACTACTTTGATTTTTCTTTTTTTTTTTTTTTTTTCCTTTTTATTCCTCTCTTCTTTGAGCTTTCCCAACTCTGTGTCTTTGGTATCTTTATTTTAGTCTTGGAGTTCACGTTTTGTGGGCAGACAAATGGAACTCTCTTCTTGTATTTGGCAGCTCTGAGGTCATGTGCTGTGTGATTCCATCGTCTTTCTTGCCTTATTGGTTCAGCTTAGCCATAGAAGGGCAATACTGATAGAAGAAATCAATAGCAACTCCTCCACCTCACCTCTCTTCTTGATAAATTGTGTGATAAATTGTAGTAAAAAGCCTGAAGATAGTTCTTTCCTGAAGCCTCTCATGGAAAAAGAAAGGTTGTATCAACCCATCCCTAGGGCATGAGGGCGTTGCTCAGTTTGGCTCTTTAGATAAGCTGACACTAATTTTGCAAGAAGGATTATAATGTTTTCACAACTTTTTTCATTTTTGCAAAATCAGAATACTGATAACATGTAAAGCAAAATGTGATATTACAAGGTTGTAGCTGGGCCTGTTTTAACTCTCAAAGCAAATCTGTTCTTTTTTTCTTCAAAGCAAGAGAAGAATCTCACAGTATTCTAGATCAAACAGCACAATAACCCCAGGCAAATACTGACCTCTCTCCTCTTGAGTAACAAGCAGAAGTAATCTTTACAGCTCAACAGTTAATGATCATGTCTGTGTATCATCTAAACCATTAAAACTATTCTTGCAATGTTGTTCTGATATAGGTCCAGAGTTTTGTGGATCATAGAAGATACTTCGATTCTGGCAAATAAATAGCAACAAGATGATGATACTGAGTATTTGTGAGACCATTTCTTTAGTTTTAAAATTGTTGTTTTAATTCTTTAGTTTTGAAATTGAAAATAGAAAAATCTCTTGCTGAAGAACTGCAACTGAATTATAAACATACATTATGGAAATTGCCTCCTTGAGTCTGTGGTTTCCTGAATTGTCTTTGTCTTTATTTCACTATGGCATGGTCCTGCTGAAGTCTGAGTCTCCAGTGTTGTTCTAACCTGCGATCGGCTTGTCTTTTAAGAAAACCAGAGACACTGCACCCACTCTTAAGCTGTGCATGAGTTCCAGCTGATGTGCAATATGGTGTACTTGATGTGTTCTTAAGTAGGGAATTTTTTCTGGCATGTAACTGCACATGTTTCTTTTAGGTTCCTACATTCTTTGTTCTTCTCCTAAAAATTCGTTGATATATTATAAAATGTCATGTACTATAAAATGCAATTCACCAGATTTTCAGCTAATAGAAACTGACATTTCTTAATAATAGTCCTCATTTTAGACTCGTCTACCTCAGTTGCAGAGCTGGTCCGTATTTTGAGGTGCTTTTGCTTAGAGCAAGCATAGACTCTAAATATTTTTATCATAATCACAGATTAAAAAATCTGGCTCTGTAGGAGAAACAACAATAACAAATCCTGAGCCAGTCTTTTTGTGATCTGAACCAAAGTGGTTTTGAAGGTTTAAGAACAGGTTAAACAGTAATTAACTTCCCAGTAACAGTCCTTTGCAGGCAATCAGTTGGGCTCATTTTCCTGAGCATCAGACCACCCTTGCTACTGTTAGTCTATCCAAAGCACTTCCACAACAGAGCAGTGCAGAAAGCCAGTCTTTAACTTACATTTGTGAAGTGTTATATAAAAAACCCTCTGCTGCTGGGCACTGTAAGGGTAACTTTACCTCCTACAATGTTGCACTTCAATGGTTAAAATGTGAGATACTCCTATCTTTATCCTTTCAGTGAGATTGTTCTGGCTGAAAGTTATGTGAGTGGAATATCACTGTCTGTCTCATGTGAGACCCCAAAGAATAGGTTCTGGCTGACGAGAGACATCATAGTTGGAGAAGAGCCATTAACATACCTTGGTCTTAATCATTATTTAGGGCAGCTGGAAGAAGAAGCGAAAAAAAAATCCAGTCCAAACCAAATAAAAATAAAAACCCACCAGGGGAAATGCATTTGGCCTATTGTTACAGGTTTATAAAAACTACAGGTTTGGTTTCTAAAACTGGCTGACTAGTAAATATGAATTAGTGGTCATCTGCCTGCTGGTAAACCACATCTTAGATGGTATGTTTGCTATCAGGATTGCCACTATGTGGTCTGTTAACAGATACCTGGTTGATGTGTTGTATTTGTATTTATAAACACTTGCGCTGCCAATCTGATAATAGTACAACAGAGAGATTGCATGATCCTTCTGTAGGAAACAGCCCAAACTTCAGCCAGTGAAAATTTGCTGTAAAACTCATGGGCAAGTTACAGACTAAGAATTAGTGACCAAATTTATTCTATGAATAATTTTAAATGAGAATATATTAAAGAAAATTATGATTATTATTTTGGGAACATTGTTTACGTAGAGATCAAGTTGTTTATAATTCATTGTGCGCTATTTGACAGTCAGAAACATTATGCTTAGCACAGTTACTGTATTCAGTATGTGTTGTATATGAAGAGGGAAGGTCACATCTATCTACACATTTAATGCTTACTATTAAGGCAATTTACTGTTTATAGCAGAAGACTAAGAGAATATATCTGATACATTATAGTCCACTCCTATCTCAACAATCTAGCCTTTTAGAAAATCTTCCCTGTGTGTTACATTCTGTATAGAGAGTCTCTATTACACAATTAAGCCTTTGCATTTTTAGAATTCCACACCAGCTGTCTGGTTTGGTCAAGACAAGAGTCCACATATTCTTGCTGTTCATGCTGAGCTGAATTTTTATTGTAGCCAAACAGTTGATTGCAAACAAGGAATGCCAAAAGTATTTTGTATGATTTCAGGTTCTTGCCAGTGAAGGTTGACCCTGTTTATTTCTCTGGAAATGGCTTCAGGGTATAATTGAATGTATGCAGACAGTCGAGAGCTGGAAAAAACAGTCTAAGCAAAGTCTAGTGTACTGGAAAGTAAAGTCTTTCCTAGAGGATTACACTAGCAATTACATTCACCTTTCTTCCAGCAGATGGTCAAGCTAAATCGGTCACCTATTTGCTTATTTTTACAGGGTGTGGGGAAACCCTTTCTCATTTGTAGGCTGAGTGGCTTCTTAGCTAATAAAAGGAAAGCCACTCAAGCACAAGAATCAGTAATTCTTTTCTTGAAGAAAACATATTCCTATTCTGTATGTGAGCTTCTGCTGTCCTTTAACAATCTCTGTATTAACCACTATAGCAGTCACGTTTAAAATACAGGTTACATAGAACTGAAGCCTAACAGCAGTACAGCAAATTCATGTTTGCACCAATCTTGACTCAAATTATTTTCCTTTATTTTGTTTCACAATTGTTCTTCCCATTTTTTTTCTTCCTCCCTGCCCTTATCCTCATTCTGTAAATGTCCTCAAGCCTTGTTTTCTTTAATTCCCCCCAGGTTAACACCTTCCACCTTCCCTGTTGAAAAAGTAAGATGGTATTAAGTTGAGGTGATGTTATTGCCCTTAATCAAGAATTAAATCTGCTTGATATGTTTTCCCCATTGTTTTATATCCAGTTCATTTTTGACATTAGTTCTTTGGATCAAGGGCTAGCTTCTTACTGTTCCTTGGTGCACCAGGTTGTATACACTATAATAATTCTTCAGATGTATTGTTCAAGAACAGCATTAAAAATTAAGTAAAATAAGCTATTAAATTAAGTAAAATCACAGAGTAATAGAATAGTTAAGGTTAGAAAGGACCTTAAGATCGTCTAGTTCCAACCCCCCGCCATGGGCAGGGACACCACACACTGGACCATATCACCCAAGACTCCATCCAACCTGGCCGTGAACACTGCCAGGGATGGAGCATAATATCACTTCTTTGGGTGACCTGTTCCAGTGCCTCACCACCCTCACAGTAAAGAACTTCTTCCTTATGTCTAACCTGAACTTCCCCCGTCAAAGTCTGAACCCGTTACTTCTCGTCCTATCACTACAGTCCCTATTGAAGAGTCCCTCTCCAGCATCCTTGTAGATCCCCTTGAGATACTGGAAGGCTGCTATGAGGTCTCCAAGAAGCTTCTTTTCTCCAGGCTGAACAGCACCAACTTTCTCAGCCTGTCTTCATACGGGAGGTGCTCCAGTCCCATGATCATACTCATGGCCCTCCTCTGGACTTGCTCCAACAGCTCCATGTCCTTCTTATGTTGAGGACACCAGAACTGCACACAGTACTCCAAGTGAGGTCTCAGGAGAGCGGAGTAGACGGGCAAGATCACCTCCTTTGACCTGCTGGTCACCATTAATAAAGTACCATTCATTGGCATGTTAGGGGTGAATTAATGTTAATTCTGAATCAGTCACCTGCCAAATAGTAATTTCAGGCACTTAATTCAATGATGACAGTAAATGACATGTTCTAGGTAGTTTCTAGGTAGTTCCTGGTCTGTTATAGTGTATTTCACAATTGTTCCCTTGCTCACTGTTGGAAATTTGGTTTCTTTTTTTGCTGAAATAAGTATCCTCAGCCTCTGTATTAGAATCAATTATTTTTTTCCCATTTATTCTGGATTTTCTAAATCATTCTAGGAACAGAAGTTCATTTCTTTACTGTTGAGGAAAATTAAGGCTCAGGTAGATCTTATATGAAGCCATTGCAGGAATTGAGATTATCTGTATCCCACTTGGGAGGTGTCAGATTTTGATGTTACTGTGTTTTAACACAGATCTAGAATCCTCAATGCGATGATTGAGGAAGGATTTCAAGTCACATGACAAATGGCAGAAAAGAAGATTTTACAAGTTCTGTTTTACTTCTGATAAATTAGTAACCGATACAGTGTTCCTAAAAAATCAGCCTATTACTCACGGGCATTTGTCACTGTATACTTTAAAGAGAAAATTGATGGATTTAGGCACTTGACCTCCTTGAAACCTGGTTGATTGCCCAGCTTATAGAGTCATAGAATGGTTTGGGTTGGAAAGGACCTTAAGATCATAGAGTTGTAACCCTTGTGCTGTGGACGGGGTCGCCTCAAACCCGGCCATGTCACCCAAGTCTCTGTCCAACCTGGCCTTGAACACTGCCAAGGATGGAACATTTACCACTTCTCTGGGCAGCCTGTGCTGGTGCCTCACTACTCTCACAGTAAAGAACTTCTTCCTTGTATCTAACCTGAACTTCCCCTGTTTAAGTTTAAACCCATTACCCCTTGTCTTGTCACTACAGTCCCTGATGAAGAGTCCCTCTCCATTGGTTCCATTGAAATTCCAGCCTGAGAAGCCGAACTTCAACCAGCAGAAGTGAGAACTTAGCCATGTTTAGCTTACCCTTCATCTGTATTTTCTTTATCAGCTAACAAGAGGTAACCGCAGGACTTGCAGTGCTTTGTGTGCCTCACTGGACTAGCAGGGATGCTGTGTAATCACAGTTAGGCGAATGTTTGCTGGCAAAAGAAACTGGCACAGAACCCTACTGTTGGGTTGGTTTTCCTTTTTTTTTTCTTTCTGATTGCAAAATATTATTGTAGCTGCTAGTCTGAATTTTCTAAAGATTTATAGCTGAATCGACTTTTTTGTTTATACTTTCACCATTTAATGAAATGAAACTACTGCAATATGCTTGTCTACTTCATATTTGCCAATACAAATCATATTTAGAAAACAAATAAACAGAAAGGTTCTTTCAACTTTAAGCCCTGTTGAGAGGTAGATATATTCATGCCAGTTCAGAGCCATGATAATGTGGCTCTGTTGTTTTCATGCTGTAGCTGGCTCATCTTCTGGCACATCTCAGCATGGGCTGAATGCACATATCACTGTCTGCACCCATCCAGCTGGGCAAATCCCAAGTTAGTCCTATTTAGCACATTCATGATACCTCTGTGAGATAACAAACAGGTTTCTATTTTTGGATTAAGAGAATGTACTTAAGCTGATTCTTAAATGTCAAGCCAAGCATAACAGTGACTTAAAGTTTGAAAGTGACTTGCAGAGTATAAGAAACTGCAGTGCATATACTGTTTTTTATTACTTCACATGGAGTAAGACCATCCTTTTTTCATGTGTAACTTGCTATTTTGTAAGAGCAAATAACAGGAAAGTATTTCTGAGCAAACATGCACTGATACGCTTTGCAGCTTTGGAAATATATTCAGGAGACTTTTTTTTTTTTTTAACATGAATTTTGTTAATTTTTATCACCTGGTACTTTCAGTTTTTATGCCCTACTGAGATGTCCCATTTTGAATGTGTTTTCAAGGGTAACTGGTGAGAAAGGAGCTGGGCTTCATAACAGACTGCTCTTGTCAGAGTTTCTGGTTGTTCATTGTTAGTGTTTTCCTCTAGATCGAGGAGTTACAGAAGTATATCTTGCTGATGAATATTCATTTCCTGACATAATACTTCACTGTATTGAACTAAAAGCAGTAAGTGTTAATACTCACCAATCATCTCTAGAAACTTTGAGGATGATTCTTTTGTTGTGTAACATTCCCATTGTTAATCCTGTTTAATGTGTGTGCCTGTCTACAAAAGTCCATAATCCTGTGCAATTCAAAGAGTGAGGTTCATTCAGATCAATGAAATCGTGTGTGGCCACCTGTTTCCTGTGATTCAGTATATGAATTCCTTCATGAAGAGAAATAAAAAATGAAATCAAGGCTGCAAGAAGATTGTAACCTGTTCTCTTCATGTTCTCAAGTGGTCCCTGAACAGCAGGTGATACTAGATATATCTTTACAACAGCCTCTTTAGGGAATGAAGCACAGGCAGCTTCCGCTGAGGGATTTTTCCCTCATATGACTATTTTTGCTACACCCTTGACATGACTATTATATTCTGCAGCATTTCACATTGTCATGAAAACTTGTTCAGGCAGAAAATTTACCATTACGGACACAGTGCAATGCCCTTGGTTTTTAATTAGAAAAAAAAGTATCAATAATTCTAGGTCTACGTGTGGAGTTTTTGTCTAGAGGCCATTTTTATACTCAACTTGTAATAAAAGCCTCAAAATAGCTCAGAATAGATGATGTCAGCTTACTTTTACTCTCTTTCTGCTGGAGGATCTGTTGGCAGCCAGTCATACCAACTTAACATTTCTTTTGGAGAGTGTTACTGAATTCAGGCTTTCTTTAGGCTGCGATAGGGGAATTGTTTCCTTTCACTGTCAGCTGGGATATGTAGACTATTTTATTTTCCTTTTCTACTTTCCTTTTTCTTTTCCCTTCTTTTGCTCATATTGGATGAAATCACACAAGATGTTTTAGCGTGACTTAATGGCTCAAAATAGGAAGATGGGCAGTTTTACCGATTTTCTTGGTTTACATTTCTGTCTTGTTTTCCAGACAACTTAAAATAAACAAACATGACAATATGGTCTCCTCTGCTGACCCAAAAGATGCAGAGTAAAAAGTTGAGAAGCTCTAAGTCATCTTTGAAATGGGACTTTTCTTCTGAAGATTTTTGTGAATAATCTGAAAAATTAATTGCTAGATCAATTTTATCATGAAACCCTATAAATTATATGATCTCCTAAACTAATGATATACTAATCATAATTAAATGGTAATGGTAGATTCCATAATATCCATGTAATGGTGGAAGGAACATGAAGAGGTTTCTGCGTGGTCTCTTCAGTATTGGTATTTCTGTAACAAGATGCCACTGGTTTCCCCTTTTCCTGAGGCATATGGGTCTCTTTGAGGAAAAGAACTTGAAAATTTACTGGTCTGTGATTTTAAACTTCTTAAGAAATTTGTTGGAGCTTAAAAATCACTGGAACCAGTACCTAAATTATACCTATTCAGAGTTCCTCATGGGAGGGGCAGCAGGATGATTTTGGGGCAAATATTTCCCTCCTTGTTTAGTAAAAACTCTTTAAAATTCATTGAAAGTTTCTGTAGCATGGAGCAGCATGGAGTTATGAGGATTTGAGCTCATTTCATGTGTTGTCTTAAAACAATCCATCATGGGTAAAGCAGTTCATGTAACTAGACCTCTTAGCTGTCTGAATGCTTGACCCTCAGAATTCTAGTTTATCTTGAGAGCAGGTGTATCATTTTGGGTAGATGACAGTACCTCTACTTTTTGTCTGTCTTAAAGGTACAGATCTAATTTCAGCTAGTTGCCCTGTTCCTTTTATAATCAATGGAGACAACTGGGCATTTCCAAGGGGAAATGGTCCCACCTAGTCTGAGCACCTAGGGATGTCTATCTCTGTAGAGAACCTGATACTTTTGGCTGGCAGACAGGATTTCCAGCTAGGCAAGTGGCACTGGGCATTACTGTAATAATGGCAGTGATATTACTGATAAGATGTGCCCTGTCTTTTATCCACAAAAAATGGTGCCTCATCTGCAGTCAAAATGAAACCATTTTGCTGAATATAAATAATACTTGTTTCGTAATTCTTTCCTGGGTGATGCTGAAATTTTCGGTTCTCTGGGTGATCGTGGTGTCACTAAGTCCTTTTCTTTGAATTACTACTTACTGCAGAAACTGAAGCAGATGCATTTATTTTTCTGCCACAGAAAAGGAGGCAGCTGAGAGCTGGTGTGTCAGTGAGTTCTCCTCACGTCTGCCTGATGTGGAGGACAATCTATTGCATCTGTAGCTCTTCTTCCTTTCTTCATCTTGAGCGGGGAGCTCGGTGTGTGATTGCTGATGCTGTGTAGACATTACCAAAGTGTGTTAAGGTACAATGGTAGCTCCTGAAACAAAACAGAAGGTGTTCTACTTTTAGCTAGTCAGCTTACTGCTCTTGGTCAATTGCTGTACTTCATAAAGGATCCAGATGCAATATTCCCTAAAGGCAGCTGAATCTGGCTGCGCCAATACTAGCTCATATGTTCACACTGCTACATTTAGCATTACAGTGTGTTTCAGAGAGCACATGCTTAAAAAACATCCAGTGTATAATTTACAAGTGTTTATTTTGCAGAAGCTTAATGTGTTGTATATTGCACACTAACACACAGTAAAGTGAGTGTGATTGCTTACAGATTGCCTTGTTGGTAGAAAGCTTCTATAAAATCTTACCTGTTCAAAATAAAGCTGTCATTTTTAAAGAAGGGTGAAAGTAATTAGCGTTAAACTGTTTTTTAGATGTGTATATCATATGTTTTATTAAAAGAAAGGCTCAGTGTGATGGGTGAATGATCCGTATGTGTGTGAATGATGTCCAAATTTACTGGATGGAAAGTTACATGCTGTCTCTGAGCCTTCGGTACTGATTTAATAACTATTTCTACCAGTAAGATTCTTTATTACTCCTCCTATCCAAAAGTGAATTAATATTTCCCTGCCTTAAAGACACAAAAATCAGTGGAAAATGTCCTAAATCTTATCTATTCCTAGAGGGTACCCTAATTTCACTATTTTTAGCATATGGGTGTTAGAGAATGAATTCGCCATGTGTGCTAGACACCACAGAAGGCCAAAGAAATGAGTCATCTGCTGCATCTGGTCTTGATCTACACATCACTATTTCAGCTGCACACTGGCTGTCCTATTTCCAGCCTGTTTATTTAAGAAATGATGCATCCCATATTTTCCTGAACCCATATGATTCACAGTCTGAAAAGCAGATTGGGAATCGTGGTCTCAGATTCAATTCTATCCATGTCTTATGATTTACTAATAATTTTCTGGTTTCTGAGGACCTGGCTGACAGAAATGTGACCTTTGGTAAACAAAGAGTGATTTTTTAGTTCAGCTGTTTCAACACCCTCATGTGAGTGAGAACCTCCTATCAAGCCTTGTGGATTTGAATACAAGAAACTTTTTCATGAAGTCTCTAACTTCTTTCGCTTTCACTGTTAGTTGTCCTTCTCTTCCCAAAATGTGCTGATTCATGTGGAGGTGGAGGTAGAAGCACAACTTTCGTTAGAAGATCAAAGCAAAAGAGTCACCAACTCGAATTCCTTTCATTTGTCACCAGTTATCAACTTGCTCAGCCTTTCATTTGTCACCAGATTGTCTCCTCCAGCAACAGACCTTCAAGTTCCCCAGCTTCCTTTTGTAAATGACATGCCTGTAGAGTCCCTTATTGTTACTCAGAGTTCGATGATAGTTTTAGCTCCAGCTGGGCTTTGGCCTCCTTGATTTTTTCCTTAAGTATCCAGACATGTCTTTTATACTTCAGATTATCACCTGCCTCTGTTTCCATCCATCTGGTTTTGTGTTTTTTTGGAGAAGCCGCTTGCTTAGCCAAGTAGGCTTTCTTCCAAATTTCCCAGCGTTCCTCCACATTCAGGTGGTTTCTTACTGAACTTTTGAAAAATTCTGTTTAATGTTTTTTTTTTTTTTTTTTTTCCTGGTGCAGTCCCCCATTCCTCATCCTAAATATAAATTTCATTATCTAGAATGTTCATTTCATTTTACTGGCCATATTTGCAATAATTCCTTTTTTATTTGAAAGCAAAGTGAATACTGTTATTTATGTTTCCCAGTGAAATAACTAGAAATGTACACAAGAGCAAAGAAGCCGTAAGGTTAAGTTAATTTATTGTTTAGATGTTCAGGGCAATAGCAAATGTTGAAATTCACACTTTTGGCATTGGTGAAGAACCACTCAGGCTCCATTTCAGTTCTTTGAAATGAATGCCCTTGTGATAGTGTTTAATTTTTCCCCCCATTCTCTCTCTGACAGTCACAGGCAGTGAAGTCTCTGGGTTGCTTTGGTTTTGTGTTTTTTTTTTTTTTACAGGGTAATATAAGACCATTAACATTATTTTTCTTAGTCTGTGGCTCCAGATGCTGCAATTTATCTTCAAGATTCATGAGTGCAAAAATTCACCCAATTTAATACAAAATGATAGAATATATTGCCACTCATTTACCAACGAGAAACAACTGCAGTAAGCACAGAGGAAAAATAACTGGGAAAAATGGATGGTATAATCATCCATATACCATTGCCAGCCTGATCTCCTCAGGCTGGCTGTGTGCTTTTCTGCTATATCAGTCAATCAAATGATGCTGTGTTAGAAAAGCTTCTTGGGATATTAAGCAATACATTTTTAATGATTTTTTTTTTTTGTAGCTTTTGCACATGCAGATTGGGCCAGTGCAGCTGAACTGATTTTCATCAGTTTTTACAAGTGTGCATTCTTACAACAGACCCTACCACTCAGAGCATGAAGGTCGAATAGCTTATCCCTGCCAACATCAAATAGCATGCTTCCCTGAAATCCTCTTTCCTCTTTGTCTGCACCATATAATATTGGCTGGCACTGTTGTTTCGTAGTCAGTGCATATCACAGACTTTCAGACCAGATCCTGATTTCCATCAAAATAAAAGAAGTTATAGTGTTATTCTGGATTTACACTGGACTTCCCAAATAAAATTGTTATCCTTTAATTTCAAACAACGGAGAATACTACAAGCTGCTTTTTTGTTGTGTGACTGCTGGAAGGTTTTATGTTACATTTTGCACTTGGAAGTCAAGTTAGTAGGTACTATGCTTTCTTGTAACACAGGAGTTCTCACCGCAGATATGGCAACCTGTTTAAAAGGGATTGCGTCAATGTAAGTGACAGATGGAGTATCTGAACTCCGTATTCTATGCCTGGTTCTGTGAAATGTATCTGTCCAATTTCTCAGCTACTTACCTTGTTTAAAAAAACGGAAATAAAGCCCATTAACTCTAGAGCAGAGATGTCCCGGTTCCCACTCTCATCCTTTACACAGGAAACTACAGTCCACTTGGTCAGGAAGCAGATCCAGATGAGGACCAAACTGTGAAAGCCTTTTCTGTCATAAATGGCTAGGGAGTTGATCTGGCTCCCTGAGAACCAGGTAGAGCTTCCTGAGCAGACCTACTGTGTTGCTATTGTAGCCCGTGGGCCAGCGCATGCTCTAGAAACAGGCTGACTTCATCTGTTCTAAAACTGTACATATTCTACAGAATCTCTTGTGGGAGCTTTTTCTGCCCCATGTTTAGGTAGTCAGTATTACTGGGACAAGACACAAAGGTGGCTATTGCCTAGGATCTTTTACATCATGAGTTTGCTTAGTAGCTATTATGATGCTGGTTGGTCTGTAAGAGAAGCAAGGAGTCAGTTTGGTCTTTCTTGCATCATGGTGAACCATCCCATAAAAGTAATTCTCTTCACTGAAATTGGTGACCCTGTCACTTGTAGATTTTGACAATAACTTTAATAATAAAAACTTCTCATAAAAAGCAATCAGCAAATTCCTGATCGACTCTCTGAAGTACAGTTAATAATATACACAAACGGTGTGGGTCCAAGGCAGGTCTATGTGTTTCATACTGTAAGATTTGCTGGTGCTTTCTGAAGAGTTCAGTTTGGATCAAATCTTGGTGCAATTGCACTTGGCAGCATGAGGCAGATGTTGGGGCTGTGAAGTTTTTTTAACCCTGCTACAGTTTTGTGGGGTTTTTTTTCCCTAAAGTCTAAGGCCTCTTCAAGTTCATATGTGGAATATTCTTGGTAGTTGGCAGTTACCTACTTTTGCTTGGCATCATTCTTGAAAAAGGTGGAAGAGTTCTTCCTAAAATTTTCTTTAAAACTCCCCAGAAGGAGAGGACTAAACCTGAGAGGTGATAACCTGGGAAGTGATAATTGTAGAATCATAGAATAGTTAGGATTGGAAAGGACCTTAAGATCATCTAGTTCCAACCCCCCTGCCATGGGCAGGGATGCCTCACACTAAACCATGACACGCAAGGCTATGTCCAGCCTGGCCTTGAACACTGCCAGCGATGGAGCATTCACAGCTTCCCTGGGCACCCCATTCCAGTGCCTCACCACCCTTACAGTAAAGAATTTCTTCCTCATATCCAATCTAAACCTCCCCTGTAAGTTTTAACCCATTACTCCTTGTCTTCTTACTACAGTCCCTAATGAAGATCCCTATAGGGCATCCCTATAGGCCCCCTTCAGATACTGGAAGGCTGCTATGAGGTCTCCAGACTGAACAGCCCCAACTTTCTCATCCTATAATGCAAAAACTCAGCTAAATTCTAGGCCACAGAAAACCATTGTATGCTTTTGTCTCTGCACCCTCAACAGTCATTCTGTAGAAATGCAGTCATATGGGGAAAAGCATCCTCCAAATATGCCAGAGTGCCAGCTGGTTCATGCTATCCATATCAATATTTCATAATAAAGTGTTCAGAGATTTGGGGGTATTGAATCATGGATATAAATTTGCATCTTGCACTCTAGCTGAACGATGACTCTGCTCCACATTTAATGTGCAATATATACTCTGCTTACGTGATTAATCATTGCCTGCTAACTGAATAAACTCAGGCATCCTTTCAGCACATTAAATACCTATATTGTCAGCAATGCATGCCTCAAATTTATGTTTTTTTTAATTTAAGTTATTAAGACTTAATTATGTAGCACCCATATCTTTAGAAAACACAGTTTTATAAAGTCTGAATTTATTTTTATACTGCTTTTCTGGAATCTGTAGCTATGGCCAGAATTCATGATTTCTAAACTCCATCCTAGGTAGTCGGTGAAGCAAAGACATGAAGATAGATGTTTTCCTGGAAAACATGAAGTGAGAATTTGCAGTATAAGTATAGAGCTGTGGTGATAAGTGATCATAGATGCAACTAAAATATGTTTATTGCAAATGAATTCATTTTGAAAAGTCTTTTCTTACTGTTAAAAAAAGCGTGCAACCAATTATAGTGGGATCAACTGAACAATAGGATCAGTCATCCTTGATGTCATAGTGAAATAATGCTAAATGAAATACTGCACATATCTTTAGAAAATTCTATTTTGGTTTTAGAAAGCAATGAGAAAGCAATGAGAGAAATCTAACAGAGAAAAGGATGATTATTTATCTTTGACTCTTATCCCCAGTATGGAAGGCCTAAATTTCTGCTTGTGTGTCAGTATGTTGAACAATATCTCTTTGCTCAAAGATCGTTTTAGATTCCTTCAGTCCTCATCATGAGATGTTTTTCTCACCACCTGAGGCTAAAACCTTGCCTGCTTCAATGAACTGCTGCTAAAAAAAGTGTCAGAATACAGAGACAGGGAACACTGGCAGAGCAGGCTGTCACACGTAGCTTGTGATCTTGCTGTATGTGATCAGAAGCTGCTAATTCCTTTGGCTCAGGTAGGAAAGAAGTAGTAGATGGCGTGGAATCAATTGCCCTCTTCCAAAATTTTAAGCAAATAAATTTGTAATTACAGTTTTTATGTTCTTTGCCTATTGTGTGTTTGTCAAAATTAATATATAGATCTAATGGAAACCATATTTTCTTAAAGAATTTTCTAGAAGAAAAAGAGGAAAAATAATGTTTCGTGGATCCTTATTTCCTGATTCTCCTTTTTCTCAGTGTATTTATGTGCTTGAGTTCGATTTGTATTAGGACAGGGCTGAATCCCCTAATGGCCTCTGCTATTTTTTTCCCTGAGATATAAAAAGAAGCACTTGCGGTGTTGTAAAGGTCAGACTGAGGATCCTGAATTCTCTTTTCACTTGCTTTGGCTCTCCTCTAATATTGTTCCTTTGTGTTCTGTGTGTTTACTTTTGAGATGAAGTTTTGTATGAGGAAATTGAAACCATAAGAGAGGATGCAAGAAGTGAGGCAGCATGCTTTGGAACTCAGGTCTTCTCTTCAAATAGCCTCTGTCCCAAGGCATTTATATTTTTTTATTCTGTGTGCTGTGAATTCCAGGGTTTTATAGTGTAGTCAGAATACGAACACCACAAAGTGTATTAATTTTTAATTATGGTTAAATGCTCCTTTAAACATGCCACTGATAATTGCACAGCTTATGAGGATATTTAACAAGTATGTCTAAAGTTAGGCATGTCAGTAATCCTGTTGTTCTGATTTTTCAGCTGTAATAAAAAATATTATATTGTAGTGATTCAGACTATATAATTATCTGTAATATCAGAATTAATTCAGATCCTGAAAACAGTACATTTACCCCAGTGCAACACCCTCCCGTGGCTAATTTGCTCAGCTGAGAAATCAAGTTTTGCTTTTCAAGGTTCGGCCCTTGGTTATCTTTATTCTTTAGCAACAGGTCTGAGAAGCATCTCCTGTGTTTCTGTTAACACAGGGAAAAACACCCTAATCTTTGCATGACAAAAAGAACTTTCCTTATGTCTCCTTTTCTCTAACCAAGGCATAGCCATTTTCTGTAATGGTATTTAACATTTCCTTCTGCATTCTTTGACAGTATCTAGTGATTCAGTCTGGACACCAGAATCTAGGTATTTGAAAGACCAAATAATTAACTCTCTGCTAGCAAGAGGCAGAAGTATCCACCTCAAAACCAAAACCAAAGCAAAACAAAGTCCACACCTTAAGGAAGAGAGATCAAATCATCATTTTAGAAGTTAGTGTTATTGTTGCAAATAGACCTCAAACTTTAATTGAATACAGATCTCCTGCAGTATCTAGTGTGTATCCTCACTGAGTAGCAAGGTAGTTTAGGACAAAGCTCTCCCTGGAGAGTGAGGGGTACATGTCCTTCACTTGGACCAACCTTCATCTTGGTAACTGCATTCAGTAGTTTGAAAGATTTGTCCTGATAGAGGGCATGAAAAATTAATTCTGTCAGTGTTAGTATTTATAAAGTTAGTAAGTTATATCTGAACTATATTTCTAAATGCATTCTATTTTGTAAAGATTTTATAGGTAAAGCCATGAAAATGCCAGGAGTGCTGAGTGTATGTTGGCTAATTTAGTTGCTATACACAGGTGTGTGAAAACAGGCATTTTGAATGTTTCATTTTTTTTATTTAAAATCTATTAAGTTTGTTTCTCATTTTCAAGGCCAATGGCATTAAATGAGTACCACACCATTTTGCATTTGCATAGGAAGATTGTTATTAATCATGTTTTGTCTGCAATGTTGTGTTGTACAAGACTTTCTTTTCTTCTAAGGATAAACTTCTTTCTGCTTGTCCACTTTTTATACAAGTTTTCTCTGCAGTCAACTTGTCTAGTTAGCAAATGCTTTCTGAAATTTCTTTGGATCAGTTGGAAGACTAGAACTGCAACACATACACCAGAAATGGGGAAGATAAAACATCTGGAGTGACCCTAGTTGGAAAAGAGAATTTAGAAAATTAATGAGGAGAAGAACCTAAAAATATAGAAAGAAGTCTGCGTGGCTAAAAGATTATGCAGGATTTTTTTAGGCTGCTGGAGAACTTGGTAAAATAAATCTTCTTGAGCTCCAAAAGGCATTTCTCAGACCCTGGCTATAAATTGTGTGAATGCATATTTGGGATGTAATAAATCCATGTTCTTAATTTCAGTTAAGCAGAGCAATAACTGCAGTGGAATTGCCTGTCTTCAGGTGACGTACTAAGCTCTTCTGGCAAAATTCCAATATCTGGAAACCGTATAGTTTTAGTTCAGTATTAAAAAGTGCCAAACTCATTTATTTATCCTTCCACATCATATTCTGTAGAACAGATTCATGCTTCTCCTGGAAGGTTGTGTTATTAGTTCAAGTCTGGTCCATGGTGATAAATATCAAACCAGTCTGATGGTTTAAATAAAACTAAATTACCAGTTTATTCTGGCAGTATTCTGGCTTAAATAATTGCAGATTTCTAAATAAGCTCTTCTAAACAAGCCTCTTCTGTAAGTAGGTTAAAAGATAATCTGCTGTGTTTGCCTATTTTGGTCCCGAGTAAGCTCACCATCAATTTGTATATAGAAAAATGCACATATATCAAAGGAGATTCACAAGGATAAATCTGGTACAACAGATACGTGAATTGGGCCTTTATTCTTGAGACAAATAAAGGAATTAGTCCCCTGAAATTATTATGGCAACATGGACAATATATTTTCTTTTTAAAAAAACAATACTATACAGTAAATATTTCTTGCTTCCCAGGAATGCTTTCTCCCCACCCCTGTTTTTCCCCCTGTCATAGCTTAAAATAGATGAGAATAATACACAGGTCTTTAGGCAGTGATTTTCTGGGTTATTTGCATATCTGCAAAGTATTTATTTCAGTCTCACAGATGTTGGTACCCAGATATGTCACGTGTTTCCATTACTGCTTCTAGGACTGAAGTCTCAAAATGCAGCTAATAACATCAGTTAGCAAGAGTGTCCCTGGGGATGACTGAGTTCCATCAATTAACTGAACATCAGAAGCGGCTTTTCTCTTAGTGCTGATGGCTTGAATAATTTTTATAAATGTATACTTTCCTGATATTTTAAAATTATATTAAAATAACATCCAAATTAGGGCTGATTATCCTTATGTATGTGTAACACTCTAGCTGAGTTCAATAAAATTACCATAGAATCATAGAATACTGGCTTGTAAGGGATCTCAAGGATCATCTAGTCCAACCTTTCTAGGCAAAAGCAAGGTCTAAACAAGATGTTCCCGCACCCTGTCCAGCTGAATCTTTAAAGTGTCCAAGACTGGGGAGTCCACCACTTCACTGGGGAGACTGTTCCAATGGCTGATTGTTCTCATTGTGAAAAATTGTTTCCCAGCAATAACTTGTGCTCACTACCTCTGGTCTTTTCCACATGACTCCTTGTAAAAAAGGAGTCTCCATCTTGATAGCAACCCCTTTAGTACTGGAACATGGTGACAAGGTCTCCCCTGAGCCATCTTTTCTCAAGGCTAAACAAAACAGTTCTCTCAGCCTTTCCTCATATAACAAGTTTCCCAGCCCTTGGATCATCTTTGTGGCCCTTCTCTGGACCTTCTCAAGCCTGTGCATGTCTTTTTTTGCATAGCAGGGACCAAAACTGACCACAGGATTCCAGGTGTGGGCTGAAAAGCACCGAGTAGAGTAGGATCATGACATCTTTATCTCTGCTGGTGATGTCCTAGTTGATGTTCCCCGGCACCCTGTTGGCTTTCTTTGCCACAGCTGCTCACTGTTCACTTATACTGAGCTTGTCCATCAGGACCCCCTGACCCCTTTCCACAGGCCTGCTCCCCAGCTAGGTATATCCTAGTCTGTCCTGCACTCCTGGATTGTGTTTTCTCAAGTGTAAGACCGTATGCTTGTCTCTTTTGAATCCGTAAGTTTCTTCTTAGCCCAGTCTTGCAACCTGTACAGGTCTTCCTGCAGGGTGGCTCTCCTCTATATTTTTAACACTGGAATTTTCTTCTAATGTCTTACCTGAATCTCACCTACTTTCTTGCACTGCATGGAAGTGTTCTGCTAACTCTGAACACAGAGAACAGACTATTCTAAAACAGCAAAGAAGGGAAGCATCCAACTCTGATTTTAAGAAAGGGAAGACGTGGGGCTAAGCAAGAAGAGAGATAATTAGTGAGTAGCAGATATGACCTGGGATGAGATTCTGAGAGGAGAAGCTGTCAAAATATACTAAGCTGTAGGGGAATATGTTACTCACCTGCATTGCTGAAACTGAAAAATCTCTTCTGCTTGTTTGCTATCCTTAGGATTTTCTAAGGTTATTTTCACTGTTTGCAGTGAGAAATCACTTCAAGCAAGCCTAGTTTTAGGGAAAAAAAAATATATCCTATTATGGATAAAGAAAGAGAAATTGCATATTGCTGGCAGCTGTACAATATGGTACCTACTACAACACAAACAGAAGTAGAATTTTCTTACAGGTTGCAAATTTCTCTCTCCATCCTTGAAAATCTCCACAGGAGATCATTGCTCTTCTTTTGCAAATTGTTGAAGCTGTTAGCTTTCTGGTGTTATCTTATCCTAATTTCTTTAGCTTGTAATAGCTGTGGCCTATTTACTTTTGAGGTCTAAATCATCTTGATTTAAGAGAGGCACGGTTACCTGGAGCAGTTTCTATTCCCTTTAGAAGCATGCTTTTATGATTATGATGCTTATAAGCCTCAAGCAAGTGGCTGGGAGGACAACACAGCAGCACTCAACTCCACATGGCCCAGTTTCAATGCTACTAATGAGATTAGTTTCATTTTTTTTTGGAATAACTGCACAAAATGTATTTCTTTCTACAAATGATTTTTTTCTGTTATTTTTTATTTTATACTGAGGTATTCTGTGGGCTGCTTCAATCATTATCCTTCCTTCCTAGTTTGACTTTTAATTTTAATTGCTATCTGTCTAATTTTCCTTCTGAAATATATGAGAGCTGGGTAACCCGTGAGACCTTTAATGACTCTTGGTTTTTGGAAGCCATGAGAACCTTGCCAGAGTATTAGAAAACTAAAGTAATGAGATTTTGCATTTTGTCTGCTAAGTCAACGTGGTTAGTTAAACTTTATTTTGCTTATAGAGTTCTGCATGATAGATTCATATGATCACAGAATCATGTAGAACAGTTCACTAATTCTGCCTGGTCGGAAAGGTTACGTGCTCTTGCCTTAAGCTAATGTGGTTTTCTTCCTAACTGGTCAGGAAAATAGCATATACGTAGTCTGTTATCAGGGCTCTACTGGGAAATGCTGGCATGTTTTGCTATGGTAACACAGTCACTTCTGATTGTTCTACATACCTTTAAGTGCCTAAATCTCTTTTAGGATCAGAAGCTGGAGAATTGGATACCTGTTCGTACAATTTGTTCTGAGATGTAAAAGATACAAGGAGGATCAAGTAAGAAATAATCTTGTAAGCTGTTTACCTGCCCATGGATGTTGACATTTCTTCTTTTTCTCTTCAGTGAATTTTTGTAAGGAGCATTTTAGAAGCTATCACCACATGGCTGTTCAACAACAGCATAATTCCTAGAGCTCAGCACGAGTTGTCAGTTCTGCTTGCAAGTGTCTTGTGCCAGCCAGTCTCCCCTCCTGGCAGACAGGACTTGTACAGTGTAGGAAAATCCCATACCATATTCTGACTGATAGGAAGATAGAATCAATCACAGCATGATTATTTATTTTCATAGTTTTTAATGTTTGAATGCACAACAACCTAAAATTTGCACTTAAAAGGATGCGTGGTTTAATATTGTGACACATATATTATCATTTACTTTTTCAGTTCTTCTAGCTAAATTTAGGAAGACAGTTTTAGGTCATGAAGTCTAGAGAAACATTTCAAATACAGAAAAAGAATATGTACAATTAATATGCCATGTATGAAATTACGTGGATTAAATTTGAAATGAAGATTGCTTGCCATGCTCCATCTTGACATATTTAATTATAATAAATTCTTCATTCTTCTGCTGGAATGTTACACATACACACACAGTGTATCATGCATGTTCACAAAGGCTGGGTGTACAGGAATGTTTAGGGTGGATTTAGTTAATTGAGTATTGATTTAAAGAACTTGGAATATTATAGGACAGATCTACCATGGCAGCCACAGAGAAAATATGGTAACCAAAAAATTGTCCTAAATTTTTGTCTAGAGCACTTTTATGGTATAGTTAACATCTGTGTGATACACACACCAGTTAGTATGTTCTTGGTCAACATGACTGAAGTATGATAGAATAAACTGCAGTAGAATGAAGTGAATTGAGAATGGTATCAGTACTAAAATCAACACTGATTGACAGTGGAGTGTGAAATGCGGAGATCAAGGACTGCTGAGTGAAACATTCTGGGGAGTAAGATCTTCCCTGCAGGTAGCAAAACCATCTGAATTATCTGAGTAAAGTCCGTGAGCTATATAATAGCCACTGAAGATAAAGACTCTTAATTTGCAAGAGAGATTCAACATTTTCACAGACCCAGCAGTAATAATTAACATATTTTATCTAGTTCAGAAAAGATAATTGGAAGTGATGTTTTCTCCTCTTATTTCATGTCTGTGCATTGTTATCATCACTTTATTTAGGTTTGTCAGCATCCTCTCTTTATTGTGAAGTATATGTTATGTTCTATACACATGGGCACACATGCGCATATGTGCACATAGGTATATGCACGTATATCCAGGTATATGCACTGAAGACCTTAATAGTTTTACATGAAAGAATATATCATTACCATCTTACAGAATACTAAGAGTTAAAAAGTCCTTTATGCCAGTTGTAAAAATATCAAATTCTATAAATGAAAGCCTTGGGCATGAGCATGGCTTGGAAAACATGTTTGGTTTTAGAAAGAAGAAAAAGCCAGTCATCTTAAGGAAAAAAGAGATTACTATAAGTACGTAATTCATAAATGTTATTAAATGAGATAGTTAAATTCAGTAGAAAATAGCAGTGGATAAAATGTCTTTCAGGTTTCAAGTTCCAGAATTACCCTTCTTCCTATAGAAAGCATAAGTACAGAAGGGCTCTTGCCCTGTTGAGTATTCTCAGCTGACTCATATGTGACCATGAAACGGATGGTCACATATTAGTTTAGATGGATTTAGATGGATAGTACTGTCTTGGGACAGATGTTAGGGAGAAGCTGGAGTAAAAAAATAGCTCTGCAGAACTTTAGGAAGTATTTTATGTATTTTGCCTACTTTGAGAGTTGAAGTGAATCACATGGCATTGATTTTTAAAAAAAAAAAAAATCATTTATGAGCTGCAGAAAGCTGTGTATTCCAGAAGAAAACATTTCCCACATTTTCAGTGTCTGATAGTGCAAGGATATGTCACACCCATATTCTTAGAACGTTGAAGTTGAAAGGCACACTGTAAGTTAATGGTTTATTTATTCTAATAAATTATAGTTCTTGTGCATGCCTCCCTTTCTGCCTGTCAATCTCTGTACTCAGCGTTTCAATTTGTAGTTTAAATTTGATGACGTTAAACTTCCCAGTTCACTTCACCCACCAAACCTCTGTCACTAGTGATTATTAGTGTTTGATACTGTACTTAGAGCTGTCTCTCTGTTTCCCTCTGCTGTTCTGCTGAGACATTGCTGGTTTTTCCAGGCTAAACCCTGAGCTTGGGGAACATCAATTAACTCAATTTAAAACCAAATTACATGGCTTCTCTGAAATATTTGCCAGATGGTCCCCCAGATTATTAGAAAACATGCTTTATGGTGTGTTCACTATATCTAAACACAGTGGGAGGCAGGCATGTATGAAAATAAATATAGTAAAATAAAGGATGACCATTTTGGATTGTACAGTGGCAATAATAATGGCAGAGATGTCATGTTCTGGTTGTTTGATAAAAATGTCTTTGACCAAAGGCAAGATGCACTAGGAGGAAAACAGCAGAAGAAAAGCATTTGTCTTTCACCTACTGCTTTTCCACCAAGGACATCAGGAGGCAGTTGAAACCTGGGCTTTTCAAGCCCTTTTAGGAGCGAGACAGGGTGGGATAGGAGGTAAAAGAAGAGGAAAACTTCCACATAAACCCCACAGATCTGTTGCTGTGGAATGAATATCTCAGGTTTTTCTCCAGTAGAAAAGAAAATTTAATCTGAGCAGAATATAAATATCTGTTTGATTTATTTTCAGATGAGACAGAAACGTTAACTAATACTTCAAATAAAATCTCATTTACAAGCATAAAGCTTAGTTTGGGCTGGTTGCTGAGGTTTACCTTGCCCTGAGGTTTACCTGCCTCTGCTGCTTGGGGTACCTAAACTGTGTGTAAAATGAGAGCTGGTTGACCACAGAGCAGCTTGTCTATTCCATTGATATTAGCACTAAATGTCTAAAAATCTCAAAGTACAGGTTTTTCCAAAATTCTCTTGTATTCTAGAATACTTTAATTTATATGTGATTTGAAGGTGCACTCACAGCATTCATTTCTGGCAATTCCTGCTATCATTTAATGCTCAACTGCCTATTAGTGTGCAGTCAGTTCTTTCTAATTTGTTTTTTTTTGTTTTGTTTTGTCCTACATGTGTGTTGGGTCCTATAATGCTATTTAAACAGACATTTATTTCTAAAAGTAACTTCACTCTAATGCTGTTGAACTTTTCTACTGCAAGAACAGTCTTTTTTAGCTTGCTTAGTTAAATTTATTAACCTCTTTTGCCTCCAAATCCTGAAGTTTAATATAATGAAGCTATTTCAGAGTTTCTCCTCTTTCATAACAACCCAGGCACTCAAAGATTTAACTCCTTGCAAGTGCAGGTGCAATGGGTTTTCCTCATTTGTGACATTTGTTCAATTAATGTTGTCTTGTAATACTAATGGCTTTTTTTAATAAGTTTCCAAACCATCTTTATGAACATGGAAAAGCAGAATTCTCAAAAACTAACAAGCAAATAATTTGCTGTACATTTAAGAATGGGATCATTGTTTTTAATGATCCAAGCTTCCAAAGACTTTATTCTATTGCAATTTTTCTCCAGAGGCATATGGCTGCACGTTTCTATCACTTCTTATTCTTCCCGTCAATTCAGGATTCTGATGAATTCCCTAATTATTTCTAATATATAAAAACTGTTTGTTGTAGGGTCCTGGACTTAAATTTGTAAAAGTTGAGAGAAATACGAAAGGACCTGTCAGGCCACCTAACCCCTACCCAAGAAGTTTGCTCCTAAAAGGGAATTTTAAATGCAGTAACAGGTGTTTTTGCTTTTGTTACAGGTCTGGGGCTATACTTGACAGAAGAGTTAATGAGATTTCAGAGCTATCAAAAACTTAAGTCACCCTTGTAAGGTCCAGACTCTTCACAGAAACCTACTACATACAGCCTTGTGTTTCTGAAAACAACATAAGGGAAGCACTATGATGTATTTCTGATCAGATGGCATTCTTCAAGAGCAAATTAATTTAGGCTGTTTTCTTTCTTGTTGTTAAAGGTGATATCAAAAATGTCCAGAATCACTTTTTATAGAATCATAGAATAGTTAGGGTTGGAAAGGACCTTAAGATCATCTAGTTCCAGCCCCCCTGCCATGGGCAGGG